>BMAO01024212.1:0-45241 GCA_019973975.1 Trichonephila clavata
TTTCTGTTTGTGATATTAAAAATATAACATTAGTGTGATAATAAGAAAATATTTAGATGATTGGTGAAAAAAATTAATTGAAATTAAAATCTGGAATACAATAACTTTAAAACTATTTTGTGATTTGCCGAGATAGTAAATCCAAAGCAGAATGTATGCGAGATTCGACACAAGAAACGTGAGAAAAAAATTAAAAACTGAAGGAGTACAGCCGAAAAGAATTGCACAAAATTCAACTCACGCAGCAGGTTTTTTTTTTTTTTTTTTTTTTTTTTTGCAACGAACACAAATCTCTCAGAAACAAATGGCCGAACCAATTACTGATTTACCAAATCTGTTTGTCAGTCAGGTAACTTTACGATTGTCCGCTCATAGTTTTTTGAATGATGAGCTCAAGCTCGAAATGAACACAAACCGAAATATATCGACAACTAACAGTGGTACTGTTATTGACGTTTTTTTCAAAGGTTATTAAATACTTTGAATCTCAAATATAGTGTCATATTTTAGTCATCATAAATCTATTGTGTGTGTGTCTTCCCAAATTGAACAAAAATATTATTTTTGATAAAAAATTACATGACTCTTTGTGTTAATTAAATAAAATTTTCATTAAAGTAAAATTATTCGATAGAAAATTATTTCCAATCATACCCGATTAATTTTTTTCAGGATTTATGTTACTATTGCGTATTTACCAGGATAACATGTCAGATGTTACACATCATATGCGACTACTGTAAGACTCGTTCCTTTTTTTTTTTGTAACTGTATTTATATTAGAAATTCCAACACTAAAACTGTTCTTCCAAAAAATTGTGTTGGTCCCAAAACCAATAGTCAATATACTTTATCAGTGGCGTAGCTAGGTATCCAAAGGTCTTAGTGCAAAAAAAGAGAGAATATTGGTGGAATTTTATTAAATAAAAAATATATTAGAGTATTTTATATATATTAATATATATATATATAGCAGTAAATAATTCAAAAGAAGACTAATAAATCCCAAGCATCCTAAGATCAGACCGGAAGAACCAAGAAACATGCAACCATTACAAACCAAAAAGAAATGTAGCTAGAGGGGAAAAACTATTATGATTTCTCGAGCTGTCACTGGTTTAGGACAGTGAAACAGGATTAAACAATGTTGTGAGATCTCAACCTTCTCCTGCAGCAGAAAATTGTTTCTACATAATAGCTTCTAGTATAAACTAAGGCAAAAGCCTAAAACCCACGTGGGTGAATATAACAGCAATAGAATAGAAATTGCAATATTAAATTACCATAGGAATCCGGAAGAAATAGACAAATATAAATATGTATAAACAAAAATATTTGCACGAGAGGTTAATAATGAATATAACCATAATTAACAATAATGTAAATGAGCAAAGAAACTCTAATCTTACCCGATGTATATATATATATAAAATATATATATACACACACACAAAGCTGATTCACATCAGCCCTGTGTCAATCTCTGCAGAACATAGGAAAGAAAAGCTACAAACTACTTACATGTACGCATATGAATTTCCTTGTGAATTTAGTGATTACCCAGGTTCGATTTGACATGTGATATACAGGAAATGATAAAAGGAATATGCACAAACAAGAAAATATGATACAAAATTATTATTATTATTTAAAATAAAAAACACGAAAAAACAGAGGAGGGGGGTCAAAATTTACATCAGTCTGTTGCAGATACCAGATTGCGAAACATTGAAACAGGAAAATAGCTTATTATGAATCATATTGTTATAAAACATAAAATGACCAAGAAGAAATAGCTTCCTGTGTAGTTTTTTTAGATGTATGGTAAGACATTTCATGGAACTTGATGTTTATTTTCAAGTAAAGATTAGAAAAATGAAGAAATTGAAAAATAATATAAACTTTTTAATAAGTAATATTCGCAACACTGTACTCAAACCAAGGAAAGAATTTAGGGGAATTCCTTACAAGTTTGAAATTACTTTCAACGGAGTTGCAATGATTACAGCTATGTAACAATATTTTATATTTATACCTCAATTATGGGAGAAATTATCGCAAGCTCGACTTGCTTGGTGGTCAAGGCGTGAGGGTCCCCTGAGCTCAAGGGCACGGCACCACCTAGCCCATTGGTAGTTACTTACGCCACTGTACTTCATTAAATTTATATAAGATTTTTTTTGTTACATGTCTTAAACCGTTTTTAAATAAAATTATTGAACTGAATCGGAAAAAAAGAACTGACCTGAATTATTTCAGGAAAGAGAATAATTTAAATCACATTACACTATCCATTCCATTAATTTTATAAATTTCTCTTAACATTAAACTGTTTAAAAAAGGATTTTGATGCAATTTAGTTTTGAAGAATATCACAGAAAATTGTTTTTTGAATGTATAGAAATATATATATATATATTACAAAAATATACTAAAAATAGTTATAAACCTAAGATAACTATCGTCATAATAGTAAAGATTTAGCCACAGAAATACTAAAAGCAAACTCCCAGCCTTAGGAACTAGGAATGCAGGTTTAAACAAAGTTTATATATATACTAGCTGAAATGCCCGTTCTTCGCACGGGTTAAGTGTTAAAAACATAAATTCATCTATTATAGCAATTATAATATTTTTAGTGAGGATAAACCCTGTATGAAAATAGTAAAACCAAAAATTAAAAATATTTTTTTCAAATGAATGTTCTCACTATAAATAATTTTAAAACAAATTGCAATTTTGCCTCAAAGTAAATAATAATTTAACAAAACAAATATTTCAATGTAAGAGAAAAAATTAGCAAGTTGAAGAGTAAATAGATATGAATGAATGCAAATATAAATAAAAATTATTAAAGAAAAAGTGATAGCAGTTGTAAGTTTCTGCTATGAGAACTATGGGTGAAACAACCTGCAATAGATGAACCGAAAGAAAAAATTAATGATGATAAACTGATTCACTAAATGCTATCATAAATAAAAAATATTAGGAAGCCTTCAAGTGAAAAAAAAATTAAATTAGCATTGCACACATACCTCATATAATACTATCTAACATCTCTGCAATACATCTAATATAGAGTATTAGATGTAATTCAATACTAAAAAAATTTAATTAGTATGAACTAAAATTAAAATCTACCTAAAACAGGTCCCCGTTGAAATAGTCCAGAAACAACAACAATACTAAATGAAACAAATAATAAACCATATTGTTAAAAAACACATTCTTAAAACAATACTTTTTTGCAATATTTCTATTAAAAATTATAATTTGATTGCAAAGAGCAAAAGAATGAGTATACATACAATGATAAATAACTATAGTAATAATTAAAATATATATATTGTATATGGACAGTATGATAACATAAAATATGCATATGATATCCAAGAAACTACGTGAGGAACATATTATCAGAAGCAACGTAAAATCATTTCAACACTGAATTTTAAAGAAACCCAGAGGGAAATATGAGAAAATCTTTTCAAGGTGCATCCTTTATCTGTGCAAACATTTTTGCGACCACACCTGATACAGTTTTCTGATTTGCAAGATTGCCAGAAGCAAAGTTAAGTTATGACGAAAAATCTGGTCAAAATGGAATTCCAAAGAAAATATGAGATTATTTCAAGGTCACCTTATAATAGTTTCAGCAAATAGCTTTTTGTTAAATGTATGATTTTTTCTCATTTAAAACAAAGATTAATTCTTATCGGTCATAAGGCAAAAAAACAGCGACACACAAAAAAAAACATGGTACATACTGGTTCCTCATAAATATGAAGCATTATCTTCACGATATTACCAACATGTTAAGAGCAATTAGTTTGAATTCAATGTCATTTATTTTCTGGAAATCAATATTCCCTACATTGAACAAAATATTCAATATGCTGATGAAGGAATTATTATTAGGAAGGATGAATATTTATCTTCAACAACAGAAAATGGCATCGATATGTAAAGCATACAACATTTATATGTAAAAAATGTATACAATGCATGTGTATATATTCAATCTGCATATGAACAGATTTGTCAGAAGGAAAATTACTTTGATGAGCATTTAATCGCATCCATAGTTTCCGTGTTCATCCATAATTTTTCTAACAGATGTTTTTTTTTTTTTTTTTTTTTTGTGAAGAAATGGACATGACAAAAAAAAATTCTGGAGAGAAGTGAAGGCGTAGTTTCATTGATTGTAAAAAAAACCCTTTGATATTTGTGTCATGAATAGGTAATCATGATCGAAGATTCTGTTTACAAAAGGCCTCACAAATTATTATTAGGCTGAAAAATAGACTTTTTGAGTCTTTGTATCACATAATTACTGTACCAACAATGATACGCAAGAAAAGGATAGTTCAAAAAAATAAAACTGTGACACTAAATAGGAATTATAACATCAATTTAAATTAAAACATTATCTAAAACAGAAAAAGTAAGCCTTAATTTTGATAATATTGCCATAAAGTTTCGAACAATAAAAAAACACACAGCAGAAAATCTTAAATATTTAAAATTGAAATAAAAGAAACAAATAAATATAAAAGTAACCTTACATATAGTATAGAAACTATAATATTAATTCAAACCAAAAGCTACTTTAAATAAATAAAGATTTGATGAAACTACCATAAGCAAAATCTTATACGTGAATATAAATTCTAACTAAAATCACAATATTGACAATCTCAATTAGTTTGAATTGAGTGTCATTTTCTTCAGTTGCATTTTTCTACTTTTTTTGTTACAATGAAAAAACATGGAATCTGCCAATAAAGGAAAATGGTACTTATGTATTGGCGTCATTGCAGCAAAATTTGCACCACAATATCAAAATAACAGATTCTTATATGGGAAGAAATCAAATTTTGGTGAAAAAAGAGCCACTTTGACTGTAGTGACTAATACATTAGTATCAGGAAAAACAGTACCCTTTTTAACAGAAGGAAATGTAGGAACTTAAAATTTTATTGACGAATGCCACTGTTCAAAATTACGCGCCAAATTGGCAACACTGATTTCACATGTGTTGTACGCATTAAATTGGCAACCATGTATTTTGTTTCATGTAATGTCTCTTTATGGTTGCAATAATATGTAAGAACTGAAATATCATAGGAAGATTTTTTGGTACTTCTGTATTATTGCAACAATTGCCAACTCTATTAATAACTCAAGTTGACAACAGCAATAATTTCCTATGTGTTGTCCGCACTGAATTGGCAACCATGTGCTTCGTTTCATATAATGCCATCATAGGTTGCGATAATACATAAATACTTATTTTTTTGACCAAATGGTCATGCTGACTTAGTTTCACGCTATACATAGCCTAAATATAACCGCAAATTGATAGCATCACTAATTTCAGTTTAACAAAAAGAAAATCTCATACATAAATAAAATTTATATTAGCCTTTGTATTCTTACATATTAGCATCACCACAACCAAATTGGCACAAAGCAAATCACGCTATATCCACCAAAATCTGACTAATTTTTTTAAGACTGTATTCTGATAGAAAGATACATCAGTCTTCCAGCTAAACATGTTATATATTTTTTCAATAACTAAATTAGTTTAATATACATTGTTTTACCTTATTTTTGGTATGATTATTCCGAACCTTTTCTGGGTTTAGATTTAATTCTGTCATTTCTTTTCAACTTAAAAATTTGATTTATTTTGTATGTAGTCAATTGTAATACCTATTTTGATTTAAGGCTGTGTCAGGTTTATTATTCTATTTTCATTTTGACCTTTATATGTATACATATGATTCTTCTGTACTGTTTCTGGTTTTAGATTTTATATAGTCATTTTTTCCCAGCTTAAGAATTTCTGATGACCCAAGTGTTGCTTTCAAAAATTTCGATTTAATATAAGAAGAAACAAACACATAGGTATCCAAGTTTTTGCCACTGAACCTCATGTTTTTAACACAGTTTGAAAATTCTCACCAAAATACAGCAAAGAGATATTCTTTATGAAAAATCTGGAAACCGAAAGAACAGAGTTCAGACAGCCTGTAACTCAGAAGCGGAGCAGTAAGTCCTAGGGTTCAACATGGCAGTTTTATATGCTTCGCCAGATGAGTAGTTGTTCAATTCATGATCAAGTGTAAATACCTTAAATCTATTCCAGTTGTTGATAATAAATGAACACCCCGTCGAACAATAATACTGGATTGCACACAACAAATAAGAAATTGAACTGAAGAGACAGAAGCCATCACCATCATTTGGGACAACTTGGCAAGGAGATGTATCATACCTAAAATTCAACAGCTCGTATACTTGGGTCATTGTTTAGAACAACATATTAATCAACATTAACAATTGAAAATAATTACCTCTAATGGTTGTTCATTAAATAAACGTGGCACTTAACCTAAAATAGTAAACACAACATTTAAACAAACATCTAAACAATCAACATTAACAACTGAAAACCATAAAAATGCATATTAAACCAATTCAATTTAGAATTACTGTAAAAAAAATTATAACATGAAACCTCTGACCACAAAAGAAAATCAGAAATTCTGGAAGATAAATGACATAGTTTAATCTAAAACCAGAAACAATACAGAATAATCAAATAAATACATGTAAAGGTCAAAATGAAAAAAAAATAATAATAAATTTGACGCTGCCTTAAACCAAAACAGAAACTATAATTGACTATACACAAATCAAAAATTTTTAAGCTGAAAAAAAACAACAAAATTAAATCTAAACCCATAAATGGTTCGGAATAATCATTCAAAATATAAGCAAAACAAAGGTGTATATTAAACGAATTTAATTTAGTTATTGAAGAAATACATAATAGGCTTAGCTGGAAAACCAATGCATCTTCGAACTGTTGTCAAATTAGTGTTGCCAATCGGAAAAATAAAATTTAGAAAAAACATTTTTTTAGGATGATTTTTTCGAAAAACAAATCTAATTCCTCCACTAAGAGTAAAAAAAACGAATAAATACAACCATAAATAAGTATATTTACTATAAAATGTGTTAAAATTCCCCCCAAAACAGCTCGAAACATTAATTTTCGCAAAGTTATGATTTGGCATGGCTGATGACGTCATATCTCCATTTAACTGAAAAATCGCATAAAAATTGAATTTTAAAAAAATCTAAAGTGAATTTCGAAAAAATCTCTTCGAGGTTAATAGCATAACGACCTATAGCTTCTACATGCCAAGTTTGATACATCTGGGTTGCTTAATTTCGCCGGAACAGCTGAAACACTCAAACTCTTTCTTTTATTAGTATAGATATATATATAAAGGTTTTTGCCTTAACTAAAACTTATATTTTTCTAAAATTCAAATGAAAAACTGATGTTCCTCAAAACAGAAACGAAACAGAGGGAAAAAAGCAGTTTCTTTGTACAACTAGAATGTCGGGCACAGTTTTCATGTAATTGAAAACTGCCATGGGGTGGGCAGTAAAAGAGGGGTCAGTTGTCATATATATAGTCTTCAGTTGGTTGTAAACTGGACCCTCCAAGAACAAAAATAGAAGGCGAAAGAGAGGGGGGGGAGGGTTTCCTGTCTCGAGCTCCCTTTGCACTTAGAATCCCTCCCTCAACTGTTGTAGAAGAGGCTTGTATGATTCTGTGCCGTCATTTTCTTTCATCATGACAGCTTTCAGAACAGAATCATCAGAAAATGGGATCAAGTAAATGCAAATTTGGAAAAATAATAGCTTGAAAAAATGTTTATTTCAAAGTCAAGAAAATATTGAAAATTAAGAAAAAAATGACATATAATTTATCTTTTATGAAGGAACTATTTACCTCCGATCATTAAGACCAGTACTCATGAGTACTTGGCCTTTCTTTTAGAAACGCCCATTCCCTCCTCCCAGAAGAGGGCGCTTTCATCGTTTTAGAGTTGGAATTTCTGTCTACGGGACCCTTCTCTGATCCTAAAGTGAGAAAACAAAAACAAAGATCCCACGCAGCCTAGACCGCACGGGGTGGGGGATGGGGGTCTAGCCCCTCCCGAATGAAGGAGGAAAAACAGAACTTCACTGAATAGCACGCGCTTCCCCAACTTCCTGTTACGCATTTCCGTCCTTTTTCACGAAATCACTCCCACAAATCTCCAGCAATCGAGAGGAAAGATGTTACACATCAAAAATACGAGTAACATGGAATTATTTGAATAAAAATATTTTTTCAATCATTTTTAAATACTTTGAAATTACAAGTATATGTGTCATACTTTAGTTTTCATAAATCTATTGTCTCCGCTCTTCCCCAAATTGAACAGGAATAAACATTTTTGATAAAAAAATTGCATTTCTAATTGTGTTAATTAAATAAAATTTTCATTAAATATGTAATTATTCGATAGAAAATTATTTCCAGTCATACCCGAATAATTTTTTTCAGAATTAAAGTCACTATTGCGTATATACCACTATAACAAGTCAGATATTACACATCATATGCGACTACTGTAAGGCTCGTTTTTTTTTTTTTTTTTTTTTTTTGAATTCTTGCAAAAAAATTGACATAGTTCAATAGTATTACAAATCTTTCACTCTAAGCACAGATAATGATGTTATTTATGTACAGTATAAATATTATTCTAATATATTAATTAGAAATTTCCTTCTAAGTTTACCTTAACTGCAATTTTTCACTTAAATTTCACTAAAAATTCCCAATATCTCCAAAATTATTTTTAATTTTGTGGAAATTGCATTTGAATTCCTAGTTTTATGCCCCATTTTGAGTAAAAAAGTATTTATTGAGTTGAAAATTTATGTTTCAATAAAGAGCTCCAAAGGTAGCCACATTCCTTAAATTTATAACACTGTTTTTTTAAAAAAATCTATCAAAAGAAAGGCAGATTTTTATCACATTCATATTGCTTAATTCCTATTATAGCCTTATATTTAAAACAAGGCACTTTCTTTAGTTTAACAAATAAGAGATAACCTAAATTCAAAGGTCAAGTAAGGGTGTTGTGAATCCAAAACACAACATCAAAACAATCTAGTACCCATGTGTTCTTTCACGGGTAGCGTGGTAGATACGAAAAATAGTTCGAAAGATTTATGAGAACTAAAATTGTTGTTGAACTCCAATTTCTTAATATCTAGCTAGTATATTAAAAAACCTTCTGTAATCCTGAATATCTTTTTTAATTTGTTTGATAGATTTGATTAACCATTTTTTGAAATTTTGAGTAAATATAATGTTTTATATACGAAAGCATGCTTTCAAATCTGATACAAACATACTCATTTCAAAAAGAGTATGTCCATGTGCTCATTTTTGAGTATTTTTTTCTAGGTGAAGTTTTGCGTTGAATTTAATTACAGCTCTTTGCTGCATCTTAAGAAATTAACATGAAAAGATTTACTTCTGAAATGAATGCCGTCTTTTTTCTCAGCTACATAACTGTATGCGCACAACTTATTTGCAGTGTGCCAACAGACGACGCGGACGTTATGTTGCATGCGCATTTACACTTGCGGAGATGTTAAAACTTGCTCTTTGGGATAAGTCTTAAAACTTATTTGACGCACTCTGTATAATCAGAAAAATTTGCGATAATATAAGAGAATATGAAATTACTTCAAAATCGTTTTTAAATTGCTTAATCATAAGAAAAATTAATAAGAATAATGGAATGAGTTGATTTAACTTGATTTAAAGTATTCTCTTTGCTGAAATATTTTGGAAAAGTTCTTAGAGCTTCAATTTAGTTCAATATTTTCGCTTATAAACGTTTTGAGCAATATGACAAAAAAATCTTGTATAATTTTAATTAAGTATATTGGTTAAACCCTAAATATTGACTTTGGACACACACAATTATCTGGATTAACATTTTTTATGTTGCAATTTCCACTATATATTCAAGAAAATTTTTTTGAATGAAGCTACATTTGCAATAGTTTTCGTTTTAAAATTATTGTATTCGAGGATTTCAATTTCAATTAACTTTCTTCTCCAATAATATTAAATTATTCTTATTTATCCGACTAATGTGATATCGTTAGTCATTACAAACAGAGGACTTATATACCTTAAATAAATAAAAAAAATAATGTAATACATCATTTAAAACTGAGAGACTTCGATATCATGATACCTAAAGATGCGAGATTTCTAGGTTCAAAAAATGCCACGAAGAATACAAAAAAACTGTAGACTCTAATGTCACTCTGGGTTATTCGATCTCGGTTTAGAATTGCGAAATTTGTTGGCAATTATTTATATTTCCTTTGGAAGTTTAAGGAAATTTAAAAAAAAAAATGATGTCGTCGTGATATTTTTTTTTTTTTTGCTTAAAAATTTAATTTTATTAAAGAATGATTGTATAAATTAAGTCTTCTTTTTAATTTATGCATAGACATAATATAGATTTGCACAAGGAGTAGTGAGCCACTCATCTAGAAGGAATATCATGTCGCTTTTGTATGTTCGCCGTCGATTTTAATGGGCTACATTAATTTGAAATAATTTTCGATACTTTGAATATTTACTGTCCATGACATTCAAATCGACAGTCCCCACTTTAAACAATTGAAAATAGATGTCAATATTCATTAAAAGATTCTGGAAAGTTAATATGTCCCTTCTTGAAATTTGAATCCATTTGAAAGTGACATAACATTGATTTTGCTGCAAGAAGAACTTCTTGAATAAAAGTAGAATTTGGAAGATAAAATCAATTTTCACAGAAGTTTTTATTCCAAGTTTTGGAATTACAATGATATTTGGAAAAAAAGTTAAATCAACGCGTACTGACTTGGCTGATATAGATTTAGTTACGTTAATAATTTATTTAGAAAGAAAATATATATTGTTTGTGAATATATATTTCAGAACGGTGATTTATTTTCATTATTTATTATACTTTTTCATCTAATACAAAATGTACCATAAAGTCCAGAGAACTTGCCCTAATGCGGATCGCAGTGTGGTGGAATTTGGGAAAAGCTGGCTTCTCGAGAATGGGATTGAAAAAGAATAAGTACGGGTGTCTAAACCAGAAGTCGTCGATCATTTTTTTAAGAGTGCCTCTTTCTGATATTTAATCATTATGCGTGGCATTTTCATGTTTTCCAACAATCAAAGAGGTATGTAAAGGCCTAAAAATGTGTTTCTTATTGGCTTATGGGAATAGTATACATTTGTTGCAAGTCTAAGGAGTGAAAATTCATAAATAATATAATAAATACTGATGTTTTATTGTTACTGAACATTTTACTTAATTTAAAAAAAACATTTTTTAGTATACAATAAAAATGGGTAATTTATATAAAACATTTAATTCTCTAATTTATTACTAAACAGTCTTTATTTGCTTAATGTGGCTTTTTATTTTGACGTTGGTTTTACCAAGTGGTCTGTATTAGGATTATTTCTTGAAGATGTGAACAAAATTAGGTTGTTTTAGGTGTACATCAGTTACTTTTGAGCGATATGATTTCATATGTATTATGAATAGAAAATATTTATTCACAAACTTATATTGATCCAAAACTACAAAAATATCAGACAGCCAAATTTTGAAAAATGTCTGTCTCTTCAAATTTCCAACATTCAATATAATTTGGATCACGTAAGTTGAAATAAATTCCTTATATTTGCTTTCAAGTCTGGTATGAGCTTGAATTCCGATTTGGACTTCAGGTTTTCTGACAATTAAAGTTTTGAAGAGAAATTGAAAAAGGATTTATGAAAAGATCATCATTTTTTGTCGTTTGGAAATTAATCCAACCTTGCACTGTAAGAATATTGCAAAATGAATATTAAACTTTTTAATCTATTATACCTAGCAGCATTATTAACTTTGGTAGATAGTTAATAATGCTGCACCTGTTTTTCCCCCTTCAAAATAGAGATAGAAGGTGCAAAAGTTTGTTTACAAAAGGTAGTATATGACCAAATAAGTTAGGAGTTAAATGCAATCTTTTTTGGTAAGCTTAAATTTAAATTATGTAAATGTTCCATAATATCAGTAAGAAAAGCTTAATCCCATAGACAGTCTTCATTCCTGAGTAGCAAGACCTCACTGGAAAAATCATTGTTTTCTTCCAGATATTTTAAAGCACGTTTCATCAAAATCCAAAATCTGGCGAGTTAACTTCCTTTGGAAAGCCAGCGCAAACAACAAGGAAGGACTATTCTTTACTTGATAATTTTCTATATTGTAATTCAATTAATTAAATAAAGCGTGTTTAAAATAAATATTAAGGTTTTTTATCTGATTATTTTTGAATGTATTTTCAAATTTTTAAAATTAGTTGTCTCGTGCCATTGTTTCAACTCCATCGTGCCACAGGTTAGCTACCCCTGGTCTAAACAAAAATATTTTACTTCAATTGTGTGTATTGTTTGCTTGAGAATATAACAGAAAATAAACTGCCAAAGTACCCTTACAGAAAGGAAAAGTACGTACTTTATGAAGACAAAGAGCCTTTACTACATGAAAGTGAATACATAACATACGGTCATTTATCTGATCAGACACAACACAATTAAAATACTTTGTGAAGACATGAAGTTGTCTATAATGAAAATAATGTAGCGGGTTTCCACAAAACTGACTCCTTTTTTTAAAAAAAAATAAGAAAAGAAAGAAATGTGTGCACAATGTTCTTTTGTCTTCCGTAATACACTCTGCCTTTTTCTGATTCATCACAAAGACAGTATTTGCATTAACGACGCACGTTGTTGAAAACACTGATTGGTGGTTTCGAAATTCTTTAGTTCTTCAAAATACAAAGCAACAAGAACAACATGTTAAGATAACTGAGCAATCGTAAAAAAAAGAAAAATACTTTCAACTAGGGTTTGCAATCCCGTCTCATATCTCCAATCCCGGGATTTCGGGATTACATTATCCAAATCCCGGGATTAGGATTAAACTATTTATTGAAAATACTTACATATTAGCATAGTTGAAATTGCATAACCAAAATTGAAAATATAAATAAAAATTGATTTAATATTATTTTAACGAAACAATCAAAAAAAAATTAATTCACCGTAAAAAACAAATAAAAATAGTACATAATGAAACTTTTTATAAAAAGCATTTCTTCATTTCCTGTGTTTCTGTAAATAAGCTTATAAAAACACACCTCCTTCAGCGTTTCATCGTTGAAACGGCTTTTTGTTTTTATTACACATTATCCTGCCGAAGAAAATGCAAGTTCGGATTCTTTACTAGTATTTATTATTGTCATTAAATAGGAGACATTCTTTTCAGGTAGTTACCACGTCTCCCTCCATTTTCAAAAAATGGACATTTCTTTTTGAATATTTGATAACAGTGTCTCAACGCTAATAGACTGCTTTGGTGTATATATCTCTTTGATAACTTTATTTAGTTCTTCTAATACACTTAATGGTTTATATATATATATTGATCCAGTTATTGAATCACAGAATGTGAATTAATTTCAAGTGTTACCTCATTTGAAATTGAACACTCAATTGCATGAGCTGTTAGTAATGAAATGGGCTTTGAAGTTTCTCAAATCTTCGAAGCAGGTCCGATATTAATTAACTGCATTTAATTGAAGAAGTAACTGTGACAAAATCTATTCTTGAAACGCTGCTTATATTATTGTGCAAACATTGCAACAAAGACAAAACAAATTAAAACAAAATACAACAAAGACAAAACTAAGAAATCGAATGTGCCTTGAACTCTGTTAGATTCAATTCTCAGAGTCAAAAGGACTTTGGAATAACGAGGACTTGCTACGTTTTTTTATTTCATCGCCACAAATGCTTCAATATAATTCAGAAATTTATAAAATCGACACAGCTGATCACGATTGTGAGCAAGAAGAATTTGAATGTATTTTAAATAATTAAAGCATTTTAAAGTATTTTTTAAACAATTTTATTAAATTGTCAAAATTAAAAAACTATATTTATGAAAATCGATTCGCTACTTTTTGCTACTTTTCCTCCCTCTTTGTGCTACTTTGCTGCATAAGTTTCTGGCAACTCTGATTTACAGCCGAGTTGGATTTGGGGCGCTAGTAAAGTCATCGTCTACGACACATGCGAAATCTGGGTTGAAGGTTGGCATGATTGCGACAGTACAAAAGAACCCAAATTGGTTATTTGTTGCAGAAAATTTGTATAATTTTACAACCAGTTAAAATGCTGCAGGGCCCCAATTTTCTTTAAAGTAACCTTCTGCTCATTCAAAAAACAAAAGTGAAAGAATTCGCTATCGATTGCTAAGATAAGATACAAAGAACTCTAGTAATTGCTTCACATGCATCGTGAAGAACAAAAAGAGAGAACAAAAAGGTTTATTGAGAAATTCAATTCGTTTCTTCTAAAAAAAAAAAAAAATGATTTAACTGGAGCAAATTTCATGACCCATTTTCTTACGTTCACTCAATAAAATAGAGAAATCTTCAGTAAACAATGTAATAGATTTGAACAAAATGTTGTTTGATAAATTAAATTTTTAAGAAAAGTAAGTTGTTAAGGCCCATGTAAACGTCTACTTGGCATGTTGGCGCCATAGCGTGGCGATGTTAATTCGTAAGCAAATAAGGGTGACGCTTAGGGTTGCCACAGCCACGTTTTTTGTTCAGTTGGAATGCTTTTGTACAACCGTCCTGTTCCTTCCAAAGACTTCATGTTGGAAGTCGCATAAATAAAAAGAAATTGATTTAAAAACCTTTGGATTTCTTATAAAATTATAATCACTACAGTCCACTAAATTAATAACCTAACATTTTGGTCAGTAGAGCGCGGAGGTAACTTGCGTAAAATTTAAAATAATTTGTTGTTGAATTACGCGTCCTTTGTCTCGTTATTAAAATGGAAGGAGCAGGAGCTCTTGAAACAAATGAAATGCCTTCCGTAACATTTGCGGAAAAAACAAAAACTTTAAATCGTCGACGTGGCAGCTACAAAGCTAAAATCACCAAATTGCAATCCTTTTTAAAGGATAAAGCTTCGAATGCAGAACAATTGTTGCTTCGAAGTAAATTAGATAAAGTGTCGGAGATGTATTCTAGTATGGAAGCACTAAAAATAGAATACTATGAAGTTGTAGAAGATGAACAATTGCCGAATTTGGAATTTATATTAGAAGAAATGGAAGACGACCTGGAAGAAATAAAGGTAGGCTTACAAACTTTATAATTAAAACATGATATTTCTAAAAATGTATCTATTTGTAATACTGCTTTAAGTAATAATGGTAATTCCCCAAAATCTAGTTTCATTAAATTACCTGATGTAAGCCTACCCGAATTTCATGGAGTAATAGAAAATTGGAGTGATTTTAAAAGACAATTTGATAGCCTAATTACAAATAATTCAGTGCTAAATGATACCCAAAAACTGTTTTATTTACATTCTGCTTTGAAAGGTGAAGCACGAACTATCGAAACCTCGGAAGATACGTTTGAGTCATTAATGACTGTTTTAATTAAAAGATATGAAAACAAACGTGTAATAATAAATTCTCATATTATGAATATTTTAAATTTTGAAAAACTTTGTATTGAATCATCTAAAGGTCTTAGGAACTTGATTGATGTTATAAATAAAAACCTAAGAGGTTTAAAGCTTATGGATTTAGAAACTAATGAGCTCACTCATCAGTTTTTAATAAATATTATTATCCGAAAGTTAGATACAGAATCCCGAAAATTGTACGAAATGAGCTTGACTTCAACTGAGTTGCCGAAATGGGAAATGTTTTTGGAATTTTTGCAAAATAGAACGCAAATATTAGAAAATTTGCACGGAGTTCAGGGACCTCCATTAAAATTGAAAACTCCATTTCTAAGCAAAGGCAAAAGTTTCATAGTGAAGTCCAATAACAATAATAATTGTTTGTTGTGCAAAACATCACATCGTTTGTATGATTGCACACTTTTTCTAAAAATGAATCCCTTGCAAAGATTCAATCTAATTAAAAAACATGGACTCTGCATTAATTGTTTAAATAACAATCATAAAGTTGCGCTTTGTAAATCAAAGTATACATGCAGATTGTGCCGAGGAAAACACAATTATTTATTATGTCGGTCAGAAAACGGACAATCCGACACAGAAGGATCTTCTTCGAATACGTTATTTACTCAGCCGGCTCCGTCAGTGGCCCCCACTTCTCCTAACAATGGTGGGGTAATAAATAATCCTACCCAACCCCAAACGGTCCAGTCATTCTCTTCTCTCAATCAGAGGGGGAATAAGTTCGTTTTTCTCTCCACTGCTATTGTGGGTGTTTGGTCTCCACTGTTGAAGAGTTATGTTCGCGGTAGGGTAATTCTAGACAGTGCTTCTCAATCTCATTTTATGACCCTTCAGTTTGCTTCAAAACTTGGTCTTGAAAAGGAAAAAATAAATCTCGCAGTCAGCGGATTAAGTGAAAATTCAACAAATATTAAATGGAAAATAAATGATGCATTTATTAGTAATAACGATTCTTCTTATACTTCCCCGTTAGATTTTTTAATTGTTCCTAGGATTACTGATTTTGTTCCTTCAATCCAACCTAATCTTAAAATTAAAAGGTTCAATGACATTAATCGTTCTATCTTAGCTGATCCCAGTTTTGACAAACCTGGAAAAATAGATATGATTATAGGAGCGGAGCTATTCTACCAAATATTAAAAGATGGTCGAAAGGTAATTTCAGACAATGTAACACTAATTAATTCAGTTTTCGGATTTATTGTCAGTGGATCTATTAATGCAATTAACCATAAAAGTAATTGTTTCTTAATTTCGGAATCGGAAAATATCGATAATTGCATTAAGAAATTTGGGGAGAGAGAGAGAGAGAAGTAGAGGAAATCATCCTGGATAGACCTTTAAGAAAAGAAGAAGAATTTTGTGAAATACGTTTTAAAAACACACATAGACGAGATTGCAAACATCAATTAAAAACCTTTGTTGCAAACAGAGTCTCCAAAATTCAAGCTCTTACATCTAACTATCAGTGGAAACATATTTCATCTTGTGATAATCCTACTGATGCCATCTCCCATCAATCCTTCTGATCTCAAGCGCCTGGAACTCTGGTGGTCAGTACCATCTTTTGCCATGGAAGATATTATTGATGGTTTATGCCAAAATGAATTAAATTCCCCTGCAAAGGAACTATATTTGACAGAACTAAAAACTGTGACTTCTACAAACTTGGTTCTTTCGTCAAACAATAATTTTCTAAATCAAATCCTCTCTTTAAGTAATAATTTTCATAAAATAATTAGAATTCTGAGTTTTTTTTTCAGATTTGTGTTCAATTGCAGAAAGAAGGAGAAACGGAGTGGTCCTTTGACTGTCCAAGAATTTGAGAATGCCTTAAGATTTCTCATTAAGGGAGTACAATCAATGGTATTTTATAAAGAAATAAATAGTTTAACAAAAAAGGAAATTGTCAAAGGAGCTGTAAGTAATTTAAATATTTTTCTGGATGAATTTGAATTAATTCGTGTTGGAGGGAGATTAGATTATTCTGATTTGTCATTCGATCAGAAACACCCAATACTCTTACCGAGAGATCATAAACTTACTAATATTATAATGGAACATTTCCACATAAATAATTTACATGTCGGTCCCCAAACCTTACTTCATCTTGTTAGGGAAAAATATTGGCCATTAAATGGGAGAAATAATGCTAGGAGAATAGTTCATCAATGTATTAAATGCTTTAAAGCCAAACCTAAAATAGAAGAGCAGCTAATGGCATCATTGCCTAAAGAAAGAGTGACAGTAACTCCCCCATTTACAAATACTGGTATCGACCTTTGCGGTCCTTTTTATATTAAATATAAAAATCAACGTAAGGGGGTTTTAAACAAAATTTATGTAGCAATATTCGTTTGCTTCTCGACCCGAGCTGTTCACTTAGAAATTTTAAGTGATTTAACTTCTGATGCCTTGATTGCAACATTAAAAAGATTTGTTGCTCGTCGTGGTATTCCCAGCATTATATTTTCTGATAATGGTACTAATTTTGTTGGTGCACATTCAGAATTAAAACAATTATACAAACTTGTGGAAACTCCCCCAGATAATTTGGCATCTTATTTGATTTCACATTCAATATCTTGGAAATTTTTGCCTCCTAGATCTCCAAATTTTGGTGGACTCTGGGAGGCAGGCGTGAAATCGTTTAAGTATCACTTGAAAAGGACAATAGGTAATTTTAATTTAACTATTGAAGAATTTTTAACTGTTGTTAATCAAGTTGAAGGTATATTAAATAGTCGACCACTAATTCCTTTATCTTCTGATCCCAACGATTTCAGTTCTTTAACACCTGGACATTTTTTAATCGGTCGTCCAATTAATTCCATTCCTGAATCTAATATAATTGAGATTCCAGATAATCGACTCTCTAGATGGCAACAAGTTCAAAAAATTAATCAAATTATTTGGAAAAAATGGTCAAGGGATTATTTAAACAATCTTCAACAACGCGGAAAATGGAAATTTGAAAAAAGTAATATACAAAAAAATAGCCTTGTCCTATTAAAAGAGGAAAATCTTCCTAGTTGTACTTGGCCAATGGGTAGAATACAAGATGTAGTAATAGGGAATGATGGAAGGGTACGAGTTGTCATAGTAAAAACCTCTCGAGGAATTTTCAAACGCAGCATTTCTAATATATGTATTTTACCAATTCCCAATACTTGAAATGTACGCTTTATTTAAAATGTATTGTTTGAAATGTGTTTATATATCTACAATATTCCATGTAATGTATTTTTGTATCTGTATATTTTATTAGTATTTTTCTTGTTTATTATTGTTTTTTATACAATTTATCATGATTATTGAAAATATTAATTATCTCTTGAAATCCGGAGGATTTCAAGGTAGGGCGGTGTTAAGGCCCATGTAAACGTCTACTTGGCATGTTGGCGCCATAGCGTGGCGATGTTAATTCGTAAGCAAATAAGGGTGACGCTTAGGGTTGCCACAGCCACGTTTTTTGTTCAGTTGGAATGCTTTTGTACAACCGTCCTGTTCCTTCCAAAGACTTCATGTTGGAAGTCGCATAAATAAAAAGAAATTGATTTAAAAACCTTTGGATTTCTTATAAATTATAATCACTACAGTCCACTAAATTAATAACCTAACATAAGTGTCAGTGCTGCAGTGTGGATGTGTTAAAACAGTGAGATACTAGTTTAGGAACCATCCTCGTTACTCAAGTATCGTTCAATTTTACCGAGCTAGCCTTTAATAAACTTCAAAGTGTTTTCTTGCGATATTATGTCGAATTTCTTTTCTAGTTTTAATTATCATGTATCTCATACTTTTTTTTTTAAAAAAAGGAGTAAAATAAAACAATTAGAGTTGTTTTCACTATTTGTGAACTAAAGTGAAACATTAATTTAATTTTTTTATCAGTTTATTTATTGTTTTTACAAGTACATGCACCAAATAAATATATCTTCTAAAAAATTAAAATCCATTTTAATTCCAAAATTATTATATTAATTTTAAAGAGCTAATATTATTAAATTTTCTCAATCAATTAATAATTAGTTTGCATTGCGTACCGTTATTTGTAAAGCTACGTGAATTGCTTTACATGAAAAAGGCATTTAAAAATCAATGGTTGTGTGTGTGTGTGTTGACTGAAGCATTGAGTTATATATAATACTTAAATTTATTGAGATTCAGTAATCTATCTGTTTGGCGCAGAAATGCACATGTGTCCTCATTTGGCGAATGCACTGAACTCACGGTAGCAACCCTAACAAGTCAAACAACTCCCCTCTAGGTCTGAAACCGTCCTTACTCCCTACCCCTCACATGCCTTTGCGTTCTCGATGTAAAAAGACTTCCATTTCGCCGAGTAAAAGCTTTGCTTTACCACGTGGGAATTGTAGAAGTGAAATAGTGGGAATTGTCATCGAAGGCTATTACGAGGTAAGAGTTGTGCAATTTTCTTAAGTGTGTTGCTTTTATATTATAATTATGAATTGATGTACACGATTAATGATCTTTAATGCAATATATATAACTCGAAGGGAAAATTGTCTTCAAATTATAACGTGGTTTTTGTATAATACCCCAACATATTTATATCCATAGAAAGAGATCAACAGTGAATATTAATTTTCTATGCATAACATTTTGTTTAAAAACTTACAAGAGAATACCCACTTTTTTTTTCATAAATGAACATCATGTTTATAAAATTTTGGTTTATTTTAGCTTGAAAATTTAAAAAAAGTGATTCAATATGTTTTGTAATTTTTATTTTTTACTTTTGCATAGAAAAGTGCTGCATCTCTGATTTTTTATTGTGATTTCGCCATTTTATTTTTAAAAAAAAGCAAATTTTTGTACACTTTTCGATTTTTCTAAATATTTTCATTCATTTTTCCTAGTGCAAAGTGTCTGTTATACATAATGCAAAATAAAGTTTTACTTCTCCTCTTGAAGGAAAATATGTTTACAGATAAAAGTTTTTGAAATCAAATGTTAAATTATAAACCAGATGTATGATTTTTTTCCCGTGTACCATAAATTTTCGCGAGATATTTGGAATTTTTTTCTTTTGAAAAAAGATTATGAGCCTCTTTTACTTCAATGTATTATTTATATTAACGAGATGATGTGATAAATTTTTTTTATAGAAGTGAAAAAATACACTGTTTTTTAAAACTCCGGTCGCAATATTAATTCAATTAAATTTAAAATCGCTTAGAAATATATTCTGAGGTACATACATGTAATAACTTCGATCCATATTGAGTTAAAATCAAATCTTATATATTCATAATCTCTAAATCACATAATTCCAAATACCATATTTCGAAACGATTCTCAACTCATTTAATATTGAAAAATTAAAACTTACATTTTGACACATTTAATAGTGACTTCTCATTAAAAAAATGATTAGTCATTGAATTATTGATAGATTTATTGGTGAATCCTTGTAAACGAATATCATAATGGCTCCAAAATCCGACAGAAAGAACAGTGACCACGAATTCTTGATCACTATCACATGGAATCGCTTTGTTCGCATTTTATAGAAATTTGTGCGTTTAGATGTTTTCTTTCTAATTTTTTTCCAGACATTTTCATTCTCCTCACTCACGGCCAAAACGTATCTAGTTAATGTTATTTCCTCACTGCTTTTTCTATTCATTTTTTCACATTTTATTTCCTTCTCTAAAATTGAGGATAGAGGTATGTTTGTACTTGTTACATTATTTATTGATTTATTTTCAATAAAATGGTGCTGAATAGAAAATAAAGAATTTTTCTAAAATACTTTTCAGTAAAAAAGATAATTTACATGAAGTCCCACTATTTATTTCCATTATTTTTATTATTTTTTCTGAACGTTAATTTGTAAAAAAAGAATTTCTATGCAATTACATACTGATACATATCACAGCAAATTATTCTGATCATTATACCACCTATATTAAAATTTATCTATATATATGTAATTAAATTAGATCTAAAATAAAATACCCTATTTACCATTTGTCGTGTATTTTCCGTAACATCTTCCGAGTCTTAAATTAAACACCCAATTAGGTATTCCAAACATAACACCTTTAATCTCAGCTCATTAAATTTAATAGTCTCCATGTGTACGTTGCCACCTTTCCCTTTCGAATAAAAAAATAACCTAAAAAGAGTTATTTAACAGTTCTCGACATAAGTATTCAGCCCAATTAAAACCTTCACTTGGCGCCATTTTTCTATCTGAGAAAAATGTGTCGATTGTTCGCTGAATAAAAGTTTCTTACAAAAGCTTGATGTTGACTTCAAACATTACAAAAATAAAGGAGAAAAGTGATCCAATCGCTTACTCCATCACGATATCTTCTGAATTTTGTGACCTAAAAACTTGAAATTTTGCAGGCATATTTATTTTGTTGAGTTGATATCCACTAAAGAAGGATTTTGCGGAAATCCTTTTTGGAGCAGAGCCAGTCTTCTCTGTAAAGTGGCCCGGGCGCATGAAAACCCATTGGGTCTGTAATTTTTTTTTAAAAAAAAATATCAATACGAAAAAGAGCGAACTCGTGACCTTCCGGTCACGAGTTCGAGTCTTGCTGCTACTGGATACCGGCCGTACAGATGGGGGTCGAGGTTCAATGCCTACATTTTGCTGTGGTGCTGTAGGAAAGGGGGCGCTAACTCAGGTGTCGTCCTCATCACTGGACTGAGGTTCAAAATTAGTAGGTCTGTCAAGATGGCCCTCTTGTGGCACAGTATGACGTTAATATACCTCTTTTTTGTTGGTCTAGCTCCAGTCACATAAGTTACTTCGGTGAACTACATAAAAAAAAATTCATTTATATTTAATATTTTCGGTCCAAATTTACGTATCTAATAATGATTGAAATGGGTTGCTTATGGGAAATATGAAGAATTCAGTTTATTTGGATGGTGTTGTTCGTTGTTGCTTTAGCATCATCTTTAATTTCGATGGACTTCATTTCTTAATGCAGAGATAATTTATTCTCGTGGTCTGTGTGCTTCACAGATTCACAAATCTATTTCACGAATTTTTTATTCGGTTTATATGCTTCATTAGCCCAGAATCGTATTTACTTAGTAATTTGGTTAAAATTTTTAAAAAATGTCTACATTATGGGTGTTCCTATTATTTCTTGGGTTTCACAAAGGGGAAGATAACTAACTACATGCTAACAATAGAATCTTTCAGATAGTAATTTTAGGTTATGGGCCACGTTCGGAAATGTGATTTTTTTCTTTTTTGTAAAAGCATGTAATAAATAATGTTTTTTATATTTAGTGTCACTTGAATTAGAATGAATATAGAAGTTTGTGTGTGTGTTTTAAGAATATTATTACAATAAAAAGCAATTTAAATTGTTTATTGTTGAATTGTTTTAAATTAAACAATTCAAAATCAGCCCCCCCCCAAAGTGACATATTTTAAAAGGAATCTTCTTTTATAGAAAATGCTTCTATATAATAATTTGCCTTTTTATATAATTTGGATTTCTCTACAGAAACTGAACTACGATTTTTAAGACATTCACAATATTTTCAAGGTAACTATTGATTGAAATAATATCCAACATTTTTTATAAAATTTTCTCAACCTTGATACATTAAAATATTAATTAATCCACATTTAAAATATAGATGAAAGTCGGATATTATGAAATACCATTTAGTTTTCAAAACATTACATTACTGGTTTTAGATAAAAAAAAAATCCCCAAAATCATCATGTATATATACTATAAACGATTGTAAAGAATTATTACTTGACAAAAAAAAATAATAATATTTTTGTTGAAATAAAATAATTTAGTTTAAAAAAGGATAAATGGAAGTTATTATTTTAAAAGTCGAGTAATGCGGAATATGTGATTTATAAGTCATTAGAAAACTAACAAACTTTTTAAAGCGGGGTTCTTAACTATAAAATCTATGTTTTTAAGAATACGTGACTATCCTTTCTATTTTAAGTCAGGATCACACTATTCCGCGAGTTCAACACTTTCCATTGATGAAAGAATTAAAAATTATAGTTACATCAATGTCAAATAGTGCGATAATGCTTTAAAACACATTTTTGGAAAATTAGAATCAAAAGTAGATTTTTAGAAAACTTTTCCTATTTGAGAGATCTGGTATAAAAAGTTGTGAGTGCTTTTGGATAAACTTAAACCTATACGAATAATTTTTTTTCGAAAATGAAATTTATCAAACATAAGTCGCACTCAAACTTAACGAAAGTAAAAACCTGCAACATCAATTACGATGCCCAAATACAAGCATTGAGATCGACTTGCAAAAACTAAGTGAAAGAATTGAGAAACAAATATCTCACTAATTAAACAAACATTATTTGTTCATTGTGATATTCTTATTATATTATCATGTTTGTATACATAAAAAATAAGGAAAACAACAATAATAATTCATTCCGTTTTAAATTTTCACTATAATAAATGCTTGTAATGTGGGTCCAAATCTAATATATATATTTTTTTTATCCAATGGGGCTGCGGATTGGTATTTTTACCATTGCAGACCTAGTACATTCCCAAGAGCTGGTATCACTCTTTTGTGCGGTGCCGTATAGGCGGATACCAATCGCCGGAGGTAATTTTGACACCCAGTTTCCTCCACAGAGGGAGGCACCTGAGCTCTGACGAGGCGAACTTGTACCAGGATTTAATTTTGCCGAGAGTGCCCAAGCCAAACAGACACTCTATGGATCTTTTACATGCCGTATAATCATACGACATTACCGCTGTCGATTTTCTGCATCACGAAAATCCACCGACTTGCGCCGGGGTCGATCTCGCAACCTTGGGTGCAGAAGGCCAGCGACAAACCAACCACACCACCCAGCCGCCAAATCTAATATAAAGATATATATATATATATTATTTACATGCAACCCTCCTGACTAATGTTTTTCGAAAGTAGCTCCTTAGGTTAATTGGGTTGGGCACCTCTGATCACAAGGGAAATTCCTTCCAACCATGGAATGTCCGGTGTCAGTTATCCAAGTGAGGACTAGGTAATAAGAAAAGATGGACAGCAGCAAGTGGGTGTTTTATTTTAGTCTGATTATTTTAAAACAAGCGGTTTTGATCTCTACAACCAGCAAACAATTTTTCAATGAAATTGACCTGCTGAAATGGACAATTCATTATTTTATATTGTTGTCGTTTGAAATAATGACGGGGAAATATGTCTTTAATTTTGAATTACTTTGTATTTTTTAGTACTAAAAATAACATACAAATTCTTCTTGTAAGGTACACATACGCATAATGTCTTATGGGGAGGGTGTAATTAAGGGACATTTTACTTATGTGATACTGAAAAAACTTTCAAACATAAGATGAAAGGAAAGCAATAAATACAAACAATTTCTTTTTAGTAGCGCGCACAAAAAATTTTTTTTCAAGGGGGTGGGGTCTATGATCGAAAATCCCCCAACTCGTATCATACCTCAAGACCACACCAATTGATTCTTCTGATTTTCAGAAGAAAAACAGTAAAAAATAAATTATTGAATTAATAATTAACATTAATTAATAACATAAATTGTTAATTACAAGTGTTTAGTTTAATTTTAATTATATATATATATATATATATATATATATATATAATTAAAATTTCTCTACAAGAGAGAGATGAATTAACATGATTAATACTTAAACGAATAACAATTGTTAGATAACAAGACAACAGAATTTAGAAGGAGATATGAAAAATTGAAATAACAGAGTAAAATATAAAAGAATGGATGCTCTAGTATTATCAACTTTGCTGACTTAGGACATCTTGTATACAAAAAATTTTCCTTAAAAAAATTTTTCTGTATAAAAGTGGGGTTGAACATGTTTTTTGACCAGCCAACCTTCCCCCTTTTCTGTTAATAATACCGAGCAAATATCAATTGGAAATAATGGATAGGAAATCTAAATCCATTATAAGGAGAGAAAAGGTAACTTACCCAAAAAATTGCATACTGAAATGCAGAGCCCGCGCTAAATCTGAGTACAAAAAACAAGTTATTTCCAGATTCTGGACCCAAATACAATTTCAAAACAAAGCAAAGGCTGAAAAATAGCACTTAGCAAAAGTATGAAAACAATAGAAATAATAAAATAAGAATTGTAAACATACTACCATTATCTTAGAGACTCTTAATATGATTTAAAAGTTATAATAAATTTTAGGAAAGCAATAAATATAAATAATTGTTTTTCAGTAGCGCACACGCAAATTTTTTTTCCAAGGGTGTGAGATCCATGATTGAAATTCCCCCACCTCGAATGATACCTCAAGACCACACCAATTGATTCTTCTGATTGTGAGAACAAAAAACAAAGACATTATTTGTTCTATGTGTTATTATTATCATGTTTGTATACATGAAAAATATTGAAAACAATAATAATAATTCATTCTATTTTAAATTTTCACTCCAATAGAAATATATGTAATGGGAACAATTCTAATATATAATTACATATATATATATATATATCTTCTTATTAGATTTGGACCCATTACATACATTTCTATTGGAGTGAAAATTTAAAACAGAATGGAATTATTAATATCAATGATATAATCATTGAACATCAATGATGTAGTGGAGTACGCCACATCCTGGCTTACCAAACTTCCATCTAGTATTAGCTGCTCTGTGAACTCTCACAGCCACTTGATCTCCAACATCAAATTTCCTATCTGGAATTCGAAATTATCTCTTCGTAATTATCCTGAATTTTTGTTTTCAATTCAGGTAAAAGTAAATCTATCAGGAATAACATGGCTGGACTATGTGTTGTAGTTACATTAGGAGCTTTTCGGTATTGCATTAAAAATGTACTTAATTTCTGTTGTATAGTACCTTTGATTTATGCATAGCTCTTAATGACTGCTTTAAAGTAGCAACATAGCGTTCTGTTTGTCCATTACTAGAAGGTTTGAAAGGTGCACTAGTTTTGTGCTTAACTCCATTTCTTTGCATAAATCGCTGAAATTCATAGGATATAAACTGAGATCCACTATCGCTGACAAGTACCCTAGATAATCCAAATCTTGCAAAACTATCTCGAAGACATTCGATGGTTTTCTTGGTTGTGGATGTCTTCATAGGATACACTTCTAACCATTTGGAATGAGCGTCAACGATCAGAAAAGACGCGTGTTCAAAAATTGGTCCAGCAAAATCTACATAAATACGTTCCCAGGGCATACTGGGATATTCCCAGTAATGAACTTTAGCTTTTGTGGGATCAGCTTTATATCTAGCACAATCGACACAGTTTTTTGCTTCTTCTTCAATATCTTTATCTATATTTTTCCAATAGACAAACGATCTAGCTATAGCCTTCATTTTTACTATTTCTAAGTGTCCAGCATGTAATTCTTCCAGAAAATTCTTCTGAAACTTCCTTGGAATACAGACCCTTTGTCCGTACATAATACAACCATCCTCAATGGTATACTGGGCTTCCCTCCCTTGCAAATCTTTACCTTCCCTTAAGGCCTTTAAGAGTGGACCCAGCTCTATCTCTTTACCCGTCTCCTGTCGTAACTCCTTAGAAGTAACAGGTAATGCTTCAATCTGTGACATCTGAAATATTGTGATGTCATCTTTAACCTCAAGCTCTTCCGATGTTTTCGATAACCGAGAAAGAAAGTCTGCCTTTCCATGTTCAATCGTTTTACGGAATATTATATCAAACTCAAATGACTGCAAAATTAGCGCATATAATGTAAAAGCCCGGTAGCTGCCAACACTGGTAAACCTCTTTTTGAACCAAAAATAGCTACCAAAGGTTTGTGATCCGTTATAAAGTGAATCTTCTATCTTTCAAATATAGATAAAACTTTTTTTACTGCTCAAACTATTAAAAGAGCTTCTTTGTCAATTTGGGAGTATTTTTTTTCTCGGACCCAGATAAAGCTCTTGATGCGAATGCGATCGGACGTTCAGAGCCATCTGGATATACATGTGACAGAACACAACCAATACCAACTGGAGATGCATCACTAGCTTAAGTTAAGAGTAGGCTAGGATCATAATGCACCAAAACTTTAGGTGAACAAATTTCCTTCTTTATTTGCTCAAAGGCAATCTGGCAATCCTTCGACCATAAAAATCTAACATTTTTCTTTGTCAAATTATTAAGAGGATTAGCAATAGTAGCTAAATTTTCACATAATTTCCCGTAAAAATTAACTAACCCTAAGAAATTTTTTACTTCATGAACATTCATGGGTACAGGAGCATTAACAATGGCTGAGATTTTTTCGTTAGCTTTATGTAACCCTTTCGAATCGATTCTAGGCCCAAGAAAATTTATTTCATTTTGGAAAAAAATTACTTTTATTTAAATTAAGCTTTAGCCCGCGCGTGTTCTCTACATTTCTTAAAAAATTCCTCTAAGCTGTAAAATGCGAAATTTCATCGCTCCCTGTTATTCTAGAATCATCCATAAATACTTTGACTCCATCCATACCCTGAAATAGTCCGTCAACATAGCGCTGCCAACCTAATGCACACAACTAATATTTAAATATAAGAAATATGTTATTAGTTGTACAGTTAATCGATAGATGGTGCTTCAAGCTAAGTAAATTAATAATATTATATTTTATTTTAAATTAATTGTAAATGCATGGGTGGTACATTTATTTTCTATAAATTTTAAAACCAAATTTAAAGTTTTTAAATGTGTATATGTATAGTCTTAATGTTATTTTATAAAAACTTAATGATTTTATGCGTTACTGTTATTGTCCTTTCTATTATCCGGGAAAAAGGTTTTGCTGTACTCACGTGATAAGTCTTAATCTAATTGTTTTAGCTTTGATTTTAAATATTCTAGTAATTATTATAGGTTATAATAATATCGTTATACATTAATAGATTATTGTTTTATTTTTAATAATAGTTAAGCTTCTCTAGAAATTTCTCTCCTTCCCTATGACCCAGAGTATTGGCAAATCGAAGTGAAGGTTAGCTGAAAAACTTAATTTAAACCTGCAATCCTAAGGCCAGGAGTTTGCTCTCGCACTACTGTGGCTAACACTTTATTCTATCATGACTATATAGTTATCTCAGGTTTATATGTAACTATTTTGTGTATATTTTGTAATATATATATATTACAGAAATATACAAAAAATAGTTATATACCTAAGATAACTATAGAATAGATAGAATAGATTTAGCCACAGAAATACTAGAGCAAATTCCTAGCCTTAGGAAACAGGATTGCAGGTTTAAACAATGTTTTTCGGTTATATATATTGATGCTCAAGGCTGTAGCCTAGTGGTCAAAGTCACGGATTAGCGGCTGGCGTGCTATGAGTTCGAGCCTTGTACCACTGAAAACTCACCATGTAGAGGCGGCCAATACACGTTAAAACTGTCAAAATTCAAACGTCCTCACGTTGGTGTGGTGTGAAAGTTAAAAGAGGGATGTTTCGCTTCAGATGTCATCCTCCTCACTTGACCATGGTTCAAAATTATGAGGTCCTTCGCCAATAGCACTCATGCCCTTTATTGAACGACGTTAGTAGAATTGTTATTCTGGGCCATAAAATTTGAAGCTTGCCCCTAACTTTTAGATCAAAGAACCAATTATTTTTAATATGTTAATTTTGCCTAAGTGTTTTGTTTCTTGCTTCAGTTTCATTTTAAAGCGTTTTTTCATTCTTAAATTTAATACATTAAAAAAAAAATTGAACACATTTATTTCAGTGTGAAATGGTTATTTTCAATTTTCACTATTAAAAGATTTCTGTTTGCTTATGATTTGAGCTTTTTAAATAGTCATAGTTACTTAAAATTGATTTCAAGACCTATATTTTTTTACACATGCATCATATCACTTAGTAGCTTTTTACTTTTTTTTTTCTTATTGATAAATGCCATGGTCAAAATGTTTTCGAGTTGCTCTGAGTTACAACATTTGAAAGAAATAGAATACTACTGAAAATGATGTATCTAAAAACCAGCCTTCATATGATACTTGAATGAAACTTCTGAAAACAAATATTGTAGATTAAACTGTTTCCATGATACACGAAACTACATTATACTAAATATTATAGGACTACATTATAGTATTTTTAAGTCGCACAACAAAAAATCAAACATGCAAAGCCACGACAATTTAAAAGGAAAAAAAAACAGATGTTATGTCCAAAGGTGATAATTTCTAACATTATTTTGTATGTGTTTTGTGTTTCAAAACTTTTGTGAAATCATTATGTTTAGATAATCAGCTAAATATCATCTGAAGTCGTAAAAAATGCCATTAGAATTTTGCTAAAACATATTTTGAACTGCAAAAAGCATTTTTAATCATATTTAAATAAAGTAGTGTTTTAATATATTGCAAAGTTGAAAAAGCAACATATTAAAAGTCAGAGCCAAACATGCATTATTTGTTTTTGTTTTATGCCTTTACAACCTGTAAATTCTTTTTTCTCAGGCTTTTAATTTTGAAATAAGTGCAGTAAGTTGGGTTGAAAGAAGGTTTTCTAAGCTAAAAATTATCTTATAGAACTTCCATAGAATAAGATTGGTTGCCGGACTCACGAACCCAGTTAATAGAAAAACAGAATTTGAAAAACTAAAATTTTTTTCTGCAATTTATAATATTACAAAAGCGCTTTCTGAAGAAAAGTCGAGAAAATACCTTTTTAAAAACTAAGTTGATCAATAAGTAATAAGGTATTTTAATACGAATAAAAACATATAATTATTTTTACACTTTGAAATAAGTTTAATTTATGCGATCATATTAATTTTCCGAAAAAGGGACTTCTAAAGAATTAAGATACAAGGCCCACACGAGCCTAGCTACGCCAGTGGACGAGAGCAAAAAATTCCATCCGCTTAATGCAAAAAGGAATCGAATTACTGATGAAACCACTGTTTGAACCCTTTGCCTAAAAATAAAAGGGTCTGTTGTAAATGTGATTCGTTTGCAAGTAATTCAACGCATTCCATTCCTCCCGGAAAGCGAAAAAAAGGAAAATGGAGGAACAGATTTTTTTCTATCGTTATCACTTTCAGTTCCGTAAAAGGAAAAGTACTTGCGACGCTGGAACATCCAACTCTATTCGATTATTCCGTATCTGCTTTTCGTATAAAATATTAAGAATAATTTGGAATAAATAATAAGAGTATAGCCAACAAAATAACATAGAAACTTTTTATCGAACTAGTTTTTATGCATCAAAAATAAATCAGGAAAATCCAAGGATTATGTAAATCAGTTCAAAGAAATAAATATATAAATGAAATCGGACTGTATTTTCTTGTCATTTACGATTGTAAAGAATTGTTCACAGAAAGTTGTAACTTCATTATTATTCACTTATAGTGGAATTTAACATTTTGAGCAGCTAGTAAATTTAGGCGTTCTATGCTATGTTCTGAAACATCAAGATTTAAATTTCCGCCCTGTAGAGCTTTTTATTGATGTAAAATAGCTCGAAACTCCAATTTCTCATACTGTGCAGGAGTAACTTTTGGTGCAAATAACATTCCTGAAATATCAAGATGAAACTTTTCTTTAAGAACATACAGCACGTCATTTTCATTGTGTGATCATTATATGATATTTTTTACAGTACAAAATCTAAAATTGTAGCTCTTTTTTTTTAAATGATGTTCGTAAATTAAAGTATATTAAATATCAATCTTAATTGTCTTCATTTTTATGCGGTATTAACATAATGATATGCATAATCTTTTTATATTAAAATGACATACTTCCTCTTTAAGGTTTAACAAATGTAAATACAGATTGATAATTGTTGGCATTTCTTTCCATTTAGATCTAATTTCAAGAAAAGGATAAGAATTGTCCGCGATCCTTTCATTCATCATGCAACTGCCTAACATTGTACTATCGTTACGTCAGATGTGTCTCTCTAAATTTGCAATTGCTATGGTCAACGACCCAGACGTAAAAACTTTCATAAGTACCCACAGTATTCACTCCTGGATTTGGTCAAGTGAGGAAATAGAAGCGTTTTTTGAGGAAAAACCTGTCCTATTGCTCAACAACTTTCATGTCCATGAAATTTTTTCAAAACGTCTTAATCTATCTTTCTCTGGTTACAAGTATCAAGGTGATGGCGAATATCACTCCCTCCCCAATAAACAATGGGAGATTCTTGTTGGCCAAAAGATATCTGCTCTTCCATTGCACGATATCTTCAAGAAAGAAATAGCGCCTTTAGTTAAACTCGTTCTCATAGAATCTTACAAGTGGTTGCACGACCACAAGACAATAATTAAGTCTACCACGAACGTGCAGCATCATTTCCATTGGACTCACGATAATAAAATCAATAGACAGAAGACCGCGAAAGCAATAATTGCTGATGATAACATAGATATCACAGATCGTTTTATGTTAGCATGTAATTATTGTTTTCAAGAGGATGTACTTTTAATTTGGGGAATCCTAGACGATGCTCAACGGAACTTTTTCGAAAATTCCAGTTTTGTTATTGTGCAAAAGTGGGCCAATTGGGCAAGGAATGGGGCGGAGTTAGACTGGGAAGAAATGGCTCGATATAGCAGCGGTGATAGTTTTGCTCTTCGAACATATCTTCCTAAACTAGAACAAGGAAAAAGACTCCAGCACTTGATGCGCTATTCCAGTGGAGTATGGATCGATTATAATGATCTACAATTCTGCCTTTCATTCCTAGACCCGGGTCAACAAAAGGAACTTTTTAAGAAATGCCCTCTCCAAGTATTACATGTCTTTTTGGATTGGCCGACACAAGAAAAACTTTTAGATGCCGTAGAATTTCTGTGGCCTTATCTATCCGAGCAGAATTTTCGCGATTTCTTTAAAGTAATTCTCTTCCATAAACGTATGTTGGATTGGATTGGATATGATTACGTCACTATTGTTAAAAAACTCTGGGAAAAAGTGCCAGTTGAATTTCGCATATTTATCGAGAAAGATAAAATATTTAATACTTTAAAGTTTATTCTTGAATATGAAGGATACCGTCTTTCCTCACATGAGTTACGTGTACATTTTCATGATAATATTTTTCTAGCATTCCATTCGGGAAGTACTGTGTTTGTTATTTCCAAGAATAATTTGGACAAGGTAACGGATTTATTGTTCAGTTTATGTGATGACGGTTTTCTATACCGTAGAATAAATGTGAGGTGTCTTCTTCAGGGTGAGGTGCCATGTTGGTATTAATTAAAATACCAATAAATGTATTATTGAAATAAAATATAATTGTATGTGTGTATATGTGATTTTTTATTCTACCGTTTGAAGTTGTCCTTTTTTTAAATATATTACAGCATTGTTTCTGAAACTTTAAACATTTGCAACCTAATTTTTAATCAATTTTTATAGCACCCCTGAAATAGAATAACAATGTATTTTGATGCTAAAGCTATAATACGGCTTTAATTATAAACCACACAAATGAGCAAGATAAGCATTGAATTTTGTAAATAATTTTGTATATTACAAGCCCATGGAAGTCATTCATAATTATGAAACGTTTTTAACATAGTACTGATAAATTAAATTTAAAAAAAATAAATTAAATAAAAAAGTGTGTATTTTATTTTGTATTATGTCAAATGTATTTTTTTACTCATTTCAGTAAATTGTTAATTTTAAAAATAATCTTGCATTTCGGAAATGCTTGAGCCCCCACGTAGGGTTATCATTCCCCGAAGGGTTTATGGTAGCTGAAATAGGTTGTAAGTACTTTACATTGAGAATTATTTAAATATCTAAAAATCTCCGTCAAGCGTTGTTCTGTACTTTGTTGCGCTTTCATTAGGATCATTTGAAATAATTAAAACGAATTTTGATTTTAAGGGGAGTCAGTAGGGTAAACACCTTCTGGAAATCGATTTTGAGTTTTTGACATTTCCAAAATCCCCAAACCAGGACCTTTCCAATGATACAACATACTTGCCATTTTACTAATTAAAAGTATGTTAAAATGATTTTTAAAAAATAATCAGCTGATGAGCCACGCCCCCTTTGACAGATACAAATGTAAACATTGACCTTTTAAATCTGGGAAGCTTTTCCAAAGCCAATCTCTGTTTTATTTATTCCTACGCAGTTAACTGTAGATTCACTGCAAGCGTAACTGTTAGGGTTGTTTACCTATTTTGGAGAGAATACACGTTTTTCTTCTTAGCGTTTTGAATATTTCAAGTTTCTGAAAATCAAAATTTTTGAAATTTTAATTTAATATGCCAAGATCGAACAGAGTATTCAAAAAACGTAAACGTGCGTTTTATAAAGGTAAGAAAACTTTCAACCATACTAACGACAGTAGTGTCAATCCTCAAGCTGGACATTCACATGACTCGATGGAGACATGTGCAAAAGAAAAGAAAAATCCCAATTTAAATGGAAGTTTTTCTTCCTTTGACAAAAGTGTAGGTATTATTAATGCCATTATGAATTTGTATATTCTGGCATTTGTTTTCAAGAATGAATTTCACTGTAAAATGTGTAACAGTGGCTTAGACATACAAGTTTTAAAAGGTAAATCTGGACTGGCTATTACATTTGTCCTGAAATGTTGTGCTTGTCCATATCGTGTAGAATTCTCTTCTTCAAATTTTCATGAAGGAACGCAAATTGCTACAATAAATACCAGGTTTGTATATGCTATGCGTTCCATTGGAAAAGTTGCAGAAGCTGGGAGAATGTTTTGCGGCATAATGAATCTTCCTCAACCACCTACAAGGTTTTCTCTTTACGGTAAACGAATCTTAAATGCTGCAAAACTTGTTTACGAGGACTCCATTCAAAATGCTGCGAAGGAAATTATTTGTGAAAATGAAGGTAATAATAATATTGCAGTCACTGTAGATGGGACATGGCAGAAACGTGGTTACTCATCATTGAATGGTGTAGTTACTGTGATAGATGTTGATATTCTTTCAAAATATTGCATATGTAAAAACTTACCTTCTCATCAAAAGGATTGTAAAAGGAATTACGTTGGATCTAGTGGAGCCATGGAAATTCAAGGTGCGTCTAAAATTTTTCAACGGTCATTATCTTTGCATAATGGCCGATATATTACTTACTTAGGGGATGGAGATTGCAAAGCATTTGACGCTGTTAGAAAGAAAAACATCTATGGAGATGAATACCCAATTGAAAAATTGGAGTGCATTGGACATGTCATGAAGCGCATGGGAACAAGATAACGCCGATTAAAATCTCAATTGAAAGGGCAAATCTTGTCAGACGGTAAGTGTTTAAGTGGAAAAAATTGTTTGACTGTGCATGAAATAGATAACTTACAGTTTTACTATGGATCAGCTATTCAGAGAAATTACACCAGTGTTCAGAACATGCGGCAAGATTTCTGGGCCATTTTTCTGCATAAGCTGTCAACAGATGAATATCCTCAACATGGTTTTGGTCCTGATGGTGAAGATTCATGGTGTGGATATAAAAAGGCTGAAGCATCAGGTAAGTCTTACAAGCATAAAAATAGTCTTCCGATCGCTGTTGTAGAAGCAATGCGTTTGCATGGAAAAACACAAAACCCGAATGAAGTTTTCATAATGTCATATGGTCGCGTGTTCCTAAAACAACATTTGAACAGATTGAAACACTTTCACTTGGTATTTATGATGCCGTTTGTTCTTTTAATGATGGCAATGAATCCAAATTAAAAATGCTGCAGAAAATGGGAGTCGAGCCTGGGGAATATTCGGTAAGTGCCATGAAAATTATTGATAGAGAAAGGTTAATGAAAGCAGTGTATGCTTTTTCTGGAAGAGCGAAGAAAATTAGAAAAGATAAAAGAAGAAAAAGAAAAAAAGAAGATAATATTAAGAAAAATAAGGTAAAAACCGGCTACAGTGCAGGATCTTTTGATGAGGTAAAATTTTATATAAAAGCTACTGTTTTCTAAAAAATTTCTTTTCTAAACTGTGTTTTCTCTTTTCTATAAATTTACTGTATGCATGAACTGGAAATTTTTATTTTATATTTCATATATATTCTTGTGTATACTGAAGTGAAATTTTTGAAATATTCCTCAGACATTTAGCTAAAAAGCATATGCCGTAACACAGAAAAGGAAAATTTTTATTAAATTCCTTATTTTACTCTGCAAAAATTATTTTTTTTAATCAGGCTGATCAATTTTTTAAAAAAAGATTTCACTTCTGTATAAAAATAAATGTTTATTTAATGCACACACAAATATATCTCAAAATGCGTTGCATGAAGCTTGTTATATACAAAACAAATCATAAATTTCATGTTTAAAAACACAAAAATAGTTTTCTTGTTTTTTTTTATTCTATCTATGTAATATTTATATAATCTTTTTAATTCTTATATTTAAAGAAATTGTGTTTACATGTGAATATACAAAACACTAAAGAAATTTTTCGAAGTGCCATATAATCATGTATTATTGTCTTATATAGATTATATTTTTAATTTGTGTCTTTCTCTATATATTAATTGTATGCATGTACTGGAAATATTTATTTTATATTGCATATATATTATATATACTGAAGTGAAATTTTTGAGATATTCCTCAGACATTTAGCTGAAAAGCAGATGTCGTAACATAGAAAAGGAAAATTTTTATAAAATTCATTATTCTACTCTACAAAATTACATTTTTAAACATGCTGTTAAATTTTTTTAAAAAAAATTTCACTTCTGTATAAAGATAAATATTTATTTAATGTACACACAAATTTTTAAGCTTTGTTTTGAATAGTTTCTTAGTAAAAAGTTCATAAATGTATCCCAAAATGAAATCCCCTTTTTCGTTGCACAAAACTTGTTACATACAAAAAATACACAAATTTCATGTTTAAAAACATAAAATCAGTTTTCTTGTTGTTTTGGATACCATTTATGTAATATTTTAAGAATCCTTTTAATTCTGATACTTTAAGAAATTGTGTTTACATGTGAATTTATAAAACACTAATGAAATTTTTCAAAATGTTGTATAATGATGTATTACCAAAGCCATATTTTCATGTATTGACACATTTTTACATGGTATTTATGATACTTATAGTCAACTTGGATGACAGTAATGTATCAGAACAGAAAATTCTTCAAAAATTGATGCATCATTTGAGAAAAATGATGCAAATGCTTAAAATATCCCGATAGATTAAAAGTGAAAAATGCTATACATGTATTTTCTGAGAAATCTAAGTAAAAGAAATAAGTAAAAAGTCTTAAAAGTTATTGAGAATAAGCTAATATTTAAAAAAAATAGTGCAAATACGGATTGTAATTCATAATTTTTTTGATGAAGTGACATTTTATAATAAAAATGCAATTATCTCAAAACGGTGTTTTTAAAAATGCGTGTACCTTTTTCTCAGAACCTATTCAACGGAAGCGCTTGCAATCTTCACTAAATATTACTGATATCTAACTATATAAAATGCACAGAACTTTTTTTTAATATTCCTATAATATTTTTGTAAAAGTCAGTTATCGTGAAAAAAAATGACAGTTTTCAAAAAATTCATAGTGATACTGTTGCAATGAATGTTTTTGAAAAACTAAATAATAAGTTTAAAAAAGCTTCCGTACATTTTAAATAAAAAAGTCTAATTGATATACAGAAAAAATTTTAAGTCTGTACATTTAATAGTTTCTGAGAAAAAGGGACATAAAAATTATCAATTTAACATTAGCGGGATAGGGGGTACCGACTTACCTTAAAAAATCTACTAAATGCTTTGATTTGTCTTTTGAAAAATCTACATTAAAATCCCCAATTAAAATGTACAGCAAAAATAGATTCTAGATCAGGGGTGGCCAACCTTTTTGAGAAGCGTTCCACTATCTGATAAAAAAAAAATTACTCGTGCCACTTCCAACTTTTCTACCAAACTCTAATAAATATACAAAAGTGAAAAAATAAGCAACTTGAAACATTTAATTTTAAATGATTATTAAGCAGTCAGCACTTTCTTATATAATGTGGCTTTTGAATCTGTAGTTTTTTTTACTAAATCGTCCATATTTGGATTAGTTCTCGAAGATACTAACAAAATGAGGTGTTTTATAGGTGCATATCAGTTAATTATGAGCGATATTTTGATTTATTTACGTTTTTTGTCAGAAAGTTTATTGAAAATAAATGAAGATACCAGATTAAGCTCTATAGCAGTCAAAGTTCAATTTATTTGTAAAAATGCTTCTATGAGAAGAAGCTTCTGAAAGTGTTTTCATTAACGTTTATTTGTTGACATATATGAGTTTGATAGTAGTTACGAATGTACAACAGGTACACTTAAATCTCCAACTGAAGTGACAAAAACATATTCTATATTTTGTGGCATGTTTAAGGGAGAATAAAATAGAGTTGAACTGATTTTATATGCAAAAGATGCCAATGTCTGTTTTGATTATCAGTTTAAACACACACGCACATAAAACTCATTAATGAAGCACTTTTGGTATTCGTGGTAGTGATGTTTTCTGTGTGTTCTCACAGGGTTCAAAAATTTAATTTTTGTTGTGTACTATTTTGACAGGTTTTTCTTGTATTGAGCCGCAGAAATAAAAATACCTTCGGTACTTCTTAATTTTTGAAGGAAAACAGAAATTGCTAGTTAAATATTTTTTTATTCGATTATTTAAAAAAATATTTACATTAACTTGAGCACGACAATTGCGACCACTAGCGGAACCTCCCTTCCACTAACACTGTTGCCCACACAGAATTCAACACCCAGAAGGACCTGATATATCACAGCGAAATTTATTTGGCAGATCACATGTTGTACAAAGATCAAACGATTAAAATTGCAGCCTCTTGTGACGTGTAGATGATGACAAAATCCGTAGTTAGTGTAGCCGACATTGTTGTCTATAACCACTGTCAGCATAGAATCAAAGAGGCTTTGAATGTATTTTGGGGGTACAGCAGTCCATGCGGCTTCCACATATTGCCAAAGTTGATCTGGTCTAGCAGCGAATGGAGTATCCAGTGCCAGTCGTTGTGCAAGCATGGACCATACGTTCTCGATTGGCGATAGATCGGGAGAAAAAGCAGGCCAAGAAATTAGTTCAATCTGATGGGTAAAGAAGAACTATTGAACATTGCGTGCCACGTGTGATTGCACATTATCCTGTTTGTATATAATTAATGGCAAGAGCTTAATGTACGGTAAGACCACGGTCCCTAACACCTCCGAGATGTAGCGCTGGCTGTTCATTGTACTGGCAATGCGTACTAGAAGGGTGCGGCAGTTAAATCCAATACCACCCCAAATCGTGATACTGGGTGTAGGAATGGTGTGGAGATGCATAACGCAACAGTTCAACAGACTCTCTCCAAGGTATCTCTAAACTCGAGTCCGACCATCGTGATGTTGCTGGCAGAAGCGGAATTCTTCAGTAATATCGTTTCCTTCCGTTGTCCATCTCAGACATTCATCACACCATTGGCGGTAAAATCTCCTTTGTTTTCCAGTCAAGGGTAAACGAAGCAATGGACGAGGACACCGAATGATGCGTAACAGACTGAATCTGTTGTGCTATGGTTCGTGATCCACGAACTGCAAGATCCATCACTGTCCGTCATCACAGGCAGTGGTGCAACGAGGTGGGAGTGTTGATTCGTCTTTTCCTCCAGCGTCCAGCGACGACAGATCCGCATCACAGTTGTTTGATTTCATCGAACGCATTGATTGTTTTCTCCGGAAGATAATCTGATATCTCGATAGGCTACTATTTTTCCTTGGTTGAAATAAGAATCTTGCTTAAAAGACGCTCAATCTCTTCCACGACGCATAGGTAAATAGCTTATGCGGAAAAAAATTGCTGTACTTTAAACCTCCAATCTATTCTTTCCTTAAATAGCACTTGCGTGTGGCACTATGGTTGTCCGTGAAGTGCATCTGCGCTATAATGCTAATGGTTTGCGTATTTTATCGCCGCCAAAGCATGATGTTAATTTCACATGGTTTACATGCTTTCTTCAGGATATTACATTTTTTTGTGGTGAGCAGTGTATATAAATGGCTCTTTGATACCTTACTTGTGATTCTTTCAGTTTAAGTTATGACTGCATTTGTTACGACTAACAGTTTGACTCTTCAGTCTCGAAAGTTTGTTCTAAAGATCTAGTCAGATCTAAAGCTTGAAACCGCAGAAAAACGAAGTAATAACAAGAAAGGTTTATGTGTAGATTTTAGGGCTAGGTACCATTTTGAATTAAGCATTTATATATTTTCGATTCGTAGCAACAAAGATTATTCACTGGTGTCACATCCCGAAATGGAGCCTTGCCCCCCCCCCTTGATAAGAATTCCATTCTACGCCTTCCTTTTCTTGGTTAAAATGTTCCAATTTCTCTCCTCAATAATTTTCAAATACTTCCCCATCCACCTATGTTTTGTTCTACATCTTATTCGGGTGCTAGTAGATTTAGCTAAAATTTCTTTTCAGTATCTCGATTGTGAACCAATCTTATAAAATGTCCTGCCCACCTTACCCTCTACATTGCAACAATTTTCTTAATATCTTGAAATGGTTTATAAATTTCCGAGTGGATTCGTTTTCTCTAAAAATTTGCAAAGAATAATTGACCTTACATAAGGGATGGACAGACTGAAACATGGGACGGTCTACATCTAACTATTTCAATGTGTTGCAGTCCACGCAATGGCATAGGTGAGGTGAGCCAAAAAAGGTTAACAATACTTACATTTTGGGAATTGCAGTACCGGGATACCGAATACCGGTATTTTGAGCCATTTGTACAATTTTGTTAATACTGGTATTTACAAGTTTAAATACCATTTTCTGGTATTTATTAGAAATTTTTAAAATTTTCTACGTTAAGTTCAGGGATCTATAACATGAGTGTAACACATTACATAATTATAATGATTTCAAAAATGAAAAAGAAAGAAAAAAAAAGAGCTAACCAATTTAAATTTAATCAAAGTTTTGAGTAAATTTTCTTTAAAATTTTTTATCCACAAATCTATCCGCATTTAGAAGAATTCGGTATAGTTATCGAATATTATGACACTTATGTCGATAGTGAAAAGGAATTGTCTCTTGAACAAAAATTAGAATTAGCGATAACTAAAAAAATTTCAACAAACGAAAATACAATGCAAAAATCAGCCATATCCATAACTATCCCACGAGAAATTGATTTTTTTGAAGTGGAGGCATTTAGAGGTAAATACTTGGAAAAAGTATATCGCGCATTGCTAAGAGTATCACCAACTAGTGTAGATGCCGAAAGAACGTTTTCGATAGCTGGTAATTTTTGCACAAAATTACCTTCCATGCTTATTGACAGTTCAGTTGAGGCATTATGTTTTTAATACCATGTTTCAAAAATTTGTAACAGTACCACAGACTGAATAGTGATATTTATCCCTTTTTGTGGTCCTTTATATAATTTATAAGTTGCAAATTATTTTTTGAGATATTTACACTCTCTTCTAAAACAGGCAAGTTAAGCAAGGAAACACCTGTGTTTTTCTTTTTCTAAAATCCTGTTTTTCTTTTTCTTATTCCGGTATTAAGATCTAAAACAGGCATGTCAAACTCATTTGATATCACGGGGCATATGAACTCTTTTATATTAAGTTGAGGGCCGCATGTTTCCAATGTTCAAAAATTTAAACAGGAATTTTAGAATGATTATATTCTTATTTATAAAACTCTATGTACTACATACTATACATACATAATCGTTTAAAATTTCCTTTTATTTTTAAAACTATACATATTTTATATTGTTTTCTAAAAAAACAAAAATAAAAGTTACAATACGAAATACAATTTAATATTTCTTTTAGAGGATATTTGGCATTGTTTATTTTCTCTCCACGCAAGTCATCAAAACTTGGTTAAACATATTGAGTTCATGTAATTTTTAAAAAATGATGATAAATGTTTATTATTTAATCTTGGCCTTTCAGAATTTGTTATTTTTCAATAAAGAAAATAGTTTTTCGCATAAATAAATGCTTCCAAACATAGCCATTCATTATACGGGTAACTTTTTTTCCCTCAAGGAACACTTTGTCTCAAAACTTCTTTAAATGCATCAAAAATATGTATTATGTATAATACACATGACTCGACTCCACTATTTCATCACCTCTGCTGGTTACAGAATTTCGACTTTACTTTCACTTTAAATTTTTTTTCTATTTGTGCGGACATAATAATTATTTTTTTTAATCTAAGCTGCACCCCAAATTCTCAAAAAACTTTTGTGAAAAATAGTGTAAAAGGGTACATCGATAGCAAATTTTACGAAATTGAAATAAATTTAAAATGAGAACTAACAAGAAAGGAATAATTATTTATTTTATAAGTATTATATATATATAAACCTTTAATTATGCATGCATGCCCCCATAATTTCTCTGAATACGACATCCAATAAATTTCTTTCCTTTAGATTCTAAGCTGGGCCGATTTTCAGTAGCATTTACATTGGAAAAAAAGTGTGGCTTAGATTCAAGTAAATACGGAAATTCTTCCGCTTTTATTAATCATTTACTAATAAATTCAACTGTAGTAAATGGTTTCGATCTATGCTTATGATTAAAAAAGTGGTAATATATCACTAGTTTTTACTGCACAGTTGTATTGGCTTCAACAAATTTAGGTGTCTGTAGTAGCTTAGCAGTCAAGGTTACGAAATCGAGTCACACACACACATATGAGACTGAGCCTTGTACCAATGAATTCGATGCACGCTGTAAATATTTCGAGGCTAAAACGTCCTCCCATTGGTGTGATGCGGAAGTTAGGAGAGGGGGTTTTAGCGCAGGTGTCGACCTCATCACTTGACCATGGTCCATCGCCAAACTCCCTCTAGTAGCTGAACAGTGAGGCGTTAATATTCACTCTCACTCAAGAAATGTAGTTAATGCATTTCCCCCCATTTTTTTAAGAGTTAATTTCAATTCCAACAACTCACAAAGTTTCACAACATATTCGTCATAGTTTGTTTTTAAATTTGTGTCATAGTACCTTTTAAAATTATATTCCTTAGCAACTGAATTACAGTTTAGTTTTTACATGTTCGGCACAATATTTTATTCTTGCTTTGTGCATAAAAATATTGCAGTTCCCATTTTTCTTGAAAATTACGATGTTCATCTTCAGTTTATCTTTTCTTACACTGTTCTTGAATATTGATTATGTTTTTTTATCAAATAACTTTTTAGTTTAATATGAATAAAAATCAAAATTCCCCTTCATTCACAAACTATTGAGTAAACATTACATTTGGCTTGGCCATCTAAGGGTTTTTAAATTTAAAAAAATAATGTTTCAACTGCTTCTGGTCACGTTATTCATTTCTCACTGATTGGAAACTTCAAAGAGAAATACAAGTCGCACGCACGATGAATCGTAGTGAAATTATAACAAATAATATTCATAAATACATTTACAGTAAAATTAAACGAAAAAAATTTAATAAAATATTAAAAATTATTTTCATTTAAAGGCTATTTCTATAATTAATAAGGATTAAAAAAACAAGAAAAGATATCAGAGAGAGAGAGAGAGGTTAAATGTTGTAAGTTTACCGGAAATAAACTTCAAAATAAAAAAAACCCTTTAAAGATTGATTTTGTAAACTATAATTAATTTTGTAAAATGTCTCCGCGGGCCGCAACCTATGTACTGGCCCGCTGGCCGCGTGTTTTGACTGCCTGATCTAAAAGATACCGAAACCTGTACTGAGCTTGTGCTCCGATATTTCAGTGTCTACAGATATTATAGCAAAACAGATGCAAATACGAACTTACCTACATAACTAAGAGAAACACACTTTTAAAACTGCACTTGCAGCAAAACCAGATCCAAACATCATGTGTTTTTACATTTTTTATAAGTTTCCTGAAAATTTTTTCCTTATCCTTCATAAAATAAAGTGCTCTTTTTCGAATCTTGCATTGATAGCACACAACTTATTTTTGAAAGTATTGCAATATTTTAACATGTATATTTTACCATTATAATGAAAACGTTTTATCAAGTATTTTCCAGCGGACGCTGTAAAAGTTCCATTTAATGCAGAACTTAAAGAAAAAGTTATCATAAATATTCCTTATAAAAAAAATAACTTTTCATTTTTAACTATACACATATCTGTACAGAAAAAATAAGTTTAAGTTTGCCGTTCAGTTAATGTTAATGCTTAAGCAAATTATCAATCGTCCGAAAAGTTTCATTGCACATTACGTAAAAGTATTTATTAAGAATTACCACATCGTCAAAACAAACTTTCCTTATACATGCAAAAATTTTTTTTTCATTCCAAATGTTATGGAACATTTCGAGTAAGAAAATGAGGGTTTGTGTGGCTCTGAAAAGGGTTATTCAATCGAAATTTCTGAAGAAAATCAGACACGTGAGCACTAAGATAGAAAGCAATGTTAGTCTAATGAATTCAACACGACTTCCAGAAAACCCATTCCTCCTGATTTCCAGAACAGAGATTCTTTTTAACGCGTGAGCAGTTCGAGCTGCCATTCACAAATGTGTTAGATTTGAAAACGTAGTCGATTCAACGCTTACGAAACATGCGAAATTTGGTTGAAGGCTGGCATGTTGCGATAGTGTAAAGGTACCCAAAAACATTTAGAATGGTTAATTTCATGCAAACAATTGTTTCACTTTCCTACAGCTAAAATATTGCCGATCCCTACTTTGCTTCAGGGTGACCCTCTGCTTCATTTAGCAAACAAAAGTGAAAGAATTTGTCATCGATTGCGTAGATAAGATACCATATGTTTTATCAGTGGAAGTAAATACAAAGACCTCTAGTAATTGCTTCAGTTGCTTATTGAAGACTTTCTTGAGACAGAAAAGTTTATTGAGAATTTCATTTCACATTTCTACTTAAAAGTAATTGTGATTTAACTGGAGAGTTTGTGTAAAGTTCATGGCTTTTTTTCTCTTCGTTCACTCAATAAATAAAGTGATCTTCAACAAAGTACCAATTGAGCAAAATGTTGTTGATAAGTTCAATTTTGAAGAAAAATATGTTTCAGTGCTGAGGTGTGGATGTTAAAACAGTGAGGTACTAGGTTAAGAACCGTCCTCGCTACTCAATTTTATTGAACAGCCTTCAATAAACTTCGAAGTAATTTCTTGCGATATTATGTCGAAATTCTTTTCCATTTTTTTAGCAACATGTATCTCTTAATTTTTTTAAAAAAATGTAATAAAATAAAATAATATTTTTGTGTTATTACTTGTAAACTAATTCTGAAACATAAGTTTTTTTTTTTTTTTTATCATTTTATATATTGTTTTCAAAAGTGCATGGGCACAAAAAAAATCTCTCAAATTTCGAATTCAATGATAATTCTAAGTTCTTATATTAATTTTAACATTCAAATGTTATTACATTTCCTCAATCGTTGTTTTCATGTTTATATTACATTTATGTAATATTTTGTGTTCCAAAATTTTTACCTACTAATGATTTTCAATCATTTCTAAAGGCGTAGAACTCCGCTTTGTTTAAAAAGTGGGGGTAGGTAAGTAAAAATGTTCCTTCTGTTTGACATAGTAATGAATCTGTGTTCATCTGGCAAAACTCGCTGCAACCCTAAGAATCAAGCAAGCCACTCTGGTTTCTTCTCTCTTTCCCTCACATGCTTTCTGTGTTGTTTAGGTGAAAATAGTTCCAGTTAGT
>BMAO01024213.1:0-29171 GCA_019973975.1 Trichonephila clavata
GTTAGATTTAGACTTGAAATTTGGCTTGCATGTTCAATTTACGGAGTAGAGATCCACCGAAAATTGGTTTTGCGGGAATCCACTTGGTTTTTGAGTTACGAAAGAGCAAACATCATTCTATGCTTCAATTTTAGAGATTTTTAGAAAATACAAATTAGATGAGTTCTGCCCTTTTTTTTTTATCAACAGGCGACAGTTACAGGTATAAGTATATTTTTCAATTCAATCGAATTCTTAATGCTAGGACTTATATATCAATAATTTATACATATATATAAGCAGTGGAATTTTATAAACATCATGAAATACCCAGCGAAGCGGGCGGGTAACAGCTAGTATATATATATATATATATAAAATAAGCTATATAATTCTCCTACTTCAACCAACAAAGAAAACTTTTAATTTAGTTACTTTTTATTAAATAGTTACAATTAATATAAATATGTATATACATGTGACAGAATCACAATGACCTTGCATTTTTTCCATTTTCCTTTCTATATATGGTATTAGATTATTTTTTGTTTGTTTGTTACTATTTATTCATTTATTGAATTTTATTATTCTAACAAAATAATATAGTATACAAGAAATAACATTCCCAGATATTAGGCCATCTCAGGTGGGGTTCAAACCCACGACTTTCAGATTAGAAATCAAAACACGCTATCCATTGCGCTATGGTGACAAAACGAACGCTTTTCTTTCTATATATGCTGTTGGACTATTGCTTTTGTTACTATTTATAAATTTTTAAATTTAATTAATGCATAATTAATTGAAAAAACTCTATTAACATCAAGTGTCACCTCTACAAGTGTAAAATAGGACTTGAGCTCATAACACGTTGGCCAAGAGTCCATGACCTTGACCACTGGGCTACCACGGTCACTATTTATAGAGATAAGAAGAGAATTGACAGTTGAAGGAAGGGGAAGAGGAAAGAAAAGAGAGAGACGCCACGCTATAGAAGTGTAGTTTTTCTTATATAAATAAGCCAATAACAGCTTACGGACTGAAGTGATCATTTTGGTCTAGTGGTATGTTATGTGCTTACAGATCAGAAGGTACTGAGTTCTAATCCTCACATATAAATAGCTCACAGAATAACCTCTTCAGAATGAGGGTATACATATGCGTACCTGCGGTTTTAACTTCGTGTCTTACGAATGGATGAAAGCAATCAGTTAAAATCGAATCTTATCTTTTCTGGACATTCAAGTATTTACTATACCAACAGATGGTTATTTACTGCTGGCTATTAAAACTGCTACACCAGGAAGACATGCAGGTAACAAAGATGATATTTATTGGAAAAATATATATTCTGGAAGTGATTTAATTTTTAAGAAATTTGGGTGCATAAATCCTGAAAAACCAGAACCCAGAACAACTACTTCTGGCTGTAATATCAGTATTTATACGCCTAGGCATAGAATCAAAAAGAGATTAGATGGCACGTCCAGGTACAAATGCTCATGCAGCTTAAGGGAAGTCAGTAGGGTAAAAATCATGAAATGATCGATTTTGAGTTTTTGATATTTCTGAAATCTGTATTTCATTACCTTTCTAGGGATATAACATTTATGCCATATCTTCAATTAGAACTATGTCAAAATGTTTTTTAAAAAATCATCAACTGGCGGGCCACGCCCTTTTGACAGATATTTGCCTTTTTAAATATCCTGAAACAATTGCAAAGCCTTCTTTTTGTTTATTCAAACCCAATTAACTTTAGATAACATTTGACTGTTCGATTAACTGTATTAGTTTGGTGGCGGGATTTCGAGTTACATGTTTCCAAGTGTTTTAAAGTATTATTTCTTAGTATTAAAAAATTTACTTTCACAAGGTATGATTTTTTTCAAAACTACTATTTTCATAATTTATATTTTTAAATTACGTTTAAAAAAATAAAATTTTTCTAAATTTACTATATGTGAAAAAAAAAAGCTGCAAATTTACATAATATATTCCTTATGCGTTCTTGTGGATACTAAAGTGATTTTTTGAAAATATTACAAAAAAAAAAAACATTTAGCTAAGAGCACATGTGTCAAAAAACAAACAACTTTGAATGAATTCAGTGATGATAAATAAAAGTCTGTTTTTAAAAAAACTAAATTTTTTAAAAAAAATATCACTTCAGTATAAATATAAATGTTACTTTACTGTATAGAGAAGTTTTTAAACTTAAATATTCAAAAGTTTCTGAATGAATTGTACATACAAAAATTCAGATGTGTAATACCATTTGTCGTTGCAAGATGCTGGTTAAATACATAAAAATACCTAAATATCATGTTTAAAAACATAAAAACAGTTTTATTTTTGCTGTTTAAGAAAACATGTGTACAGTTTAGAGAAACTTTTGAAATTTAAAAGTCTTAGAAACTTATGTTTGCATCTGAACACACAAGACACATATGAAAACTTTCGAAATGACGTAAAATCATGTTTTTTCAAATGCACACCAAAACCATATAGATAAGTTTTTTCCCATTATATTTATGATGATATTTGCTCTACTTTGATATTTGCAATACATAAATGCTACAAATTCTTCTAAAATTTATAGATTTTGTGATAATAGATGTAAATTTTACAAAATATCTCGTTAAACAAAAACTGAAAAATGTTATGTATGTATTTTCTGAGAATTTGAAAACATTTTTGATGCTTTTTTTACTTAAAATATATTGACTTGATGCTAATGTTGAATAAAATGTGGCAAATACATGTTGGAAGCCATAATTTTTGTGATAAATTGACATTTCATGTTAAAAATGCATTTTTCAAAAAGTTTGTCTATAAAAATTTATGTTCTTTTTTCTCAGAAAATAATCAAAGGATGCTCATAAAATTTCAATAAAACATAACTCATATGTACACTGAACATAACCATGTACACTGAAGTGAGCCTTTATAAATTTTCCAAAAATATTTTAACATAAAGCATTTATCGTAGAAAAAAAATGAAAATTTTCAAGAAATTCATAGTAATATTTTTATGTTGCATGGTTTTGAAAAAAACTTAACAATATATTTGAAATATCTCACTTCAGCATAAATATTAAAGTCTAATTAATATTCAGACTAAATCAGAAGTCTTAATATTTAACAGTTTCTGAGAAAAAGTACACATATATATGTGATGATACGGGATGATTTTGTCGTTGCCTGTAAAGCTTGTTATACACATAAAATTACAAAATTTCATGTTTAAAAACATAAAAACAGTTTTCTTGTTGTTTTGGATATCATTATGTAATATTTAAAGAAAGTTTTTAATTCTGATACTTTAAGAAATTGTGTTTACATGTGAATATACAAAGCACTAATGAAACTTTTCGAAATGTCATATATTCAGTATTACTGTTTTATAAAGATTATATTTTTTAATTTGTGTCTTCTTTTTCTATAATTTATTATATGCATGAACTGGAATTTTTATTTTATATTTCATACATATTGTGTATACTGAAGGGAAATTTTTGAGATATTCCTCAGACATTTAGCTAAAAAGCAGATGTCGTAACATAGAAAAGGAAAATTTTATAATATTTATTATTCGACTGCGCAAAAATTACACTTTTAAACAGGCTGATCAATTTTTTAAAAAAAATCACTTCTGTATAAAGATAAATGTTTATTTAATGCACACACATTTTTAAGCTTTGTGTTCAATAGTTTCTTAGTAAAAGGTACATAAATGTATCCCAAAATGCAATGCCCTTTTTCGTTGCACAAAACTTGTTACATACCCAAAAATACACAGACTTCATGTTTAAAAACATAAAATCAGTTTTTTTGTTGTTGTTTTGGATACCATTTATGTAATATTTAAGAATCCTTTTAATTCTGATACTTAAAAATTTTGTTTACATGTGAATTTATAAAACACTAATGAAACTTTTCGAAATGTCGTATAATGATGTATTACCAAAGTCATATTTTCATGTATTGACACATTTTCACATGGTATTTATGTTGATTATAATCACAATAATGTATCAGAACAGAAAATTCTTCAAAAATGTATGCATAATTTGAGAAAAATGATGCAAATGCTATAAAATATCTCGATAGATTAAAAATGAAAAATGCTATATATGTATTTTCTGAGAAATCTAAGTAAAAGAAACAAGTAAAAGATCCTAAAAGTATTGAGAATAAGCTAATATTTAAAAAAAATAGTGCAAATACAGATTGTAATTCATAATTTTTTGATGAAGTGACATTTTATAATAAAAATGCAATTATCTCAAAACGGTGTTTTTAAAAATGCGTGTACCTTTTTCTCAGAACCTATTCAACTGAAGCACTTGCAATCTTCACTGAGAATATTACTGATATACTAAATATATATATTGCACGGAGCCTTTATTAATATCCCATAATATTTTTGTAAAAGTCAGTTATCGTGAAAAAAAATGACATTTCTCACAAAATTCATAGTGATACTGTTGCGATGAATGTTTTTGAAAAAACTAAACAATATATTTGAAAAAAGCTTCCGATCATTTTAAATAAAAAAGTCTAATTAATATACAGAAAAAATTTTAAGTATATACATTTAATAGTTTCTGAGAAAAAGATACATAAAAATGCTCAATTTAACATTAGTGGGATAGGGGGTACCGACTAACCTTAACACAATGTCACAGTTCAGCAACTGTAGTAACAGACGTATGGTAACGAGCCGGTCGTTCGGCAAACATGAATCAAACGTTTTCTATTCGCAAGCGATCTGGTGAACGTGCAGGCTAGATCTACACTGGAACATTTTCCGTATCAAGGAAGGTCCATATAATACCGGAAGTCTAACAGTTGTACATTATCCTGCTGAAATGTAGGGTTTTGCAAGGCTCGAATATATATAAAGAGTAGAGCTAGAAATGTAACGCACACTCTTCAAAGTGCCTTTAATGCGAACATGAGGTGTCCAAGACATGCATGCAATAGCATCCGATACCATCACGTCAGGTAATGGGCTAGTAATGACGATATGACCACGATCTCTGATGCTATGACAGAACCTGGATTCATCTAAACAGATGGAGTCTCACCATTAGAGCACCCAGGTTTGTCGTTGATCATTCCATTGAAGATGATTTTTCTGTGGTACAGCGTCAAGGGTAGCCTCAGTCATGGTCTCTGAACTAAGAGTCCATGTTGCTGCAAATGTCGTCGAACTTTTCGTGTGGACACTTGTTGTCTTGCAAACGATCCCCATTCTTGACTCAAGACTCATAATGTGGCTACATGATCCATTACAGCCATGCGGATAACATGTCTGTGTTTTGGCTTTCCGTATTTCGTTCTCAACCCATCGATTCCATATTCTGCTAACAGTCATTGGATCTCGACCGATGCGAACAGCAATACGCCATACGATAAACCGCAATCCCGCAATTCGACCTTCATCAAAGTCAGAACTGTGCTGGTACGCATTCCTGCTTCTTACACGAGGCATCACAAAAACTTTTCACCTGCAACAACGTTCAAATGGAATTTGTGTATGTGAAACCGGCTGGACAATTCCCTCATTTAAACACTTTGCAGTTTTTGCTTTGTTTGATGCGCTGAAAGGCTAATAATTTGCATATTACAAAACCTTCTTCCTGTCGTTTAAATTTCATTTTAGTAGCATGTCACCTTCTTGGAGTAGCAATTTTAATGGCCAGTAGTCTACTTGTATTAAAGTAAAATCTGGACCACAATTTTGTTTGATGTTCGGCATAATAGAATCGGTCATTTCTCTTGGTCTATGACAGACGAATTTGTATTAAAATGTATTTATGAGGGTTTCGAATTTAGAACTGGTAATTTTTGTACTAATAAGGGAGGGGCGCAAATAAGGAAATTTATTTGAGGAAGAGGCTTTGTGCAATAGTAGTACTCCCAGGGCCCGATCCCAGCAGGTGTGCAGCGCATGAACTGCAAGCGGTTGGCTCAAACAAGCCGTCGGCCCCATTTCTATCATTTAAGAAAACTTTTTACAAAAATCTCAAAATAATATAATAAGTCGAATAAATATGCCAAATTTTATACAGTTATTGAAAAATCTAATTAAGTAATGATTTCTGATGGTATAGCATATTTTAAGAGAAATAGAATGTTATATATAGTGCGCAATGTGTTCAACCACGTTGTCCATTAATGTCTACTCTTTATGCACATCCTTCTCATTTAACAGCAAAATTCGTGGCGGATTTAGAAATACCGCAATAAAAGAAGATTTTCTTGCTTATCAGTGGCACTGGAGGTGCCAAGTGGATCGAAGCTTAACAATTATGTCTCAAAAATGATTTTTGTGAAAGTCGCTTTTTGAAAATATCTAATATGGTTAATATTATCTAAGACATGGGAATTTTTAAATTGAATATGCACTGGAGGAAAGTTAAAGTTTTTAATTGAATTGCCTTACAATTTACAGAAATAAAATACAGGAGAAAGAAGTGATTTTTGTGTCTATTTGCATTTTTATATATATTAATGTTTACTTTTTACTCTTATTCAGGTTGATGAGTTTATGATAACGTAAAATATTAGCCAAAGTATGAAAAATTCTATTGAGGGGCGGTACATTAAGTCTTGGCACACGAGCAGCATGGAATTTGCATGCCTGTTGCTCTTGGTCAATCAATATAAAGTTGTTTAATTCTGGTTATGGATGAAGCTGTCATTGTCCTCCAATGATGTCCCATTCGGGCCCGATAGGAGAAAGATCTATTAATCTAACAGGCCAACGTAACACGTTGACACCCTATAGAGCCTGTTGTGTTAAAACAGGGTATGAGGGAGCAAGTTATCCTATTGAAAAATACTCCTTGAATGATATTTATAAATCACAGTGTCATAGTTTAAATTGCTAGACTGACGTACAAGTTTGCTGTCAGGATGAGTGAATTAGCTCTGAATGCTCTTACAATGAAAGAAGATTGCTATATAGCGCCAAGCCATAACTGTAGGTACTGGTCCAGTGTATCTATGTGGCACAAAGCTGGTGGCGCTAACTTGGCCTTCTTCTAATCAATATACAGCTTGCAGGATCCTAGGATCAGTCCTGAGCACTCCTTTAGTGTGTTCCACTCTCAATGTAACAGCGCGAGATAGGCAGTTATTTCGGAGAAAATAGCCTTCGAAATTCATGCTTAACTTTTATACAATTAAGTTTTAATTATCTCCAGCGATTTAGTGACACAAGTGTAACGAACCTTTCTTTTTTAAGTGAATTTATTTCATTGTAAAAATAATTAAATGAATTGAAAAAATAAAACAAAAATGAAATCGATCACAGGACTTGAACCTTGGCCGACTGCGGGGTAAGCAGGTTCGATACTACCTATGCTACTGCACTATGCCGGGGGAAAAAAAGGCAAATTGTCGAGATTTGAATATCGCGAAACTCCAAATGCGTGTAATTTGGGGTACTGTATTCAAAGTCGTAGCTACCACCGTATCACTGATTTGGGACCCCAAACTACAGGGGCCCCAATATGTGTTAACATTCGGATGCTTTAAAATGATTATCTTTTATTTCTTTTCCAAAAAAGGGCCCCTAAGGAATTTTGTTACAGGATCCACACAAGACTAGCTGCGCCAGTGTGGTATTAACTTAAGGAAGCACTTTTATAATGTAGAGGTTAACGTTATTCGTAAGAAAATTCTGTGTTTGATTTTCGTTGTAAAACGTGCAGATATTTTCTTTCATTGAAAAATAAATAAGAAATAAAAATGAAAAAAAAATCTACTAAAGATATTTTTTAGTCATTATATGTGAAAAAGTGTTCGCACTTGATGACCTTGAACTCTTCTTTTCCCCCTTTGTTTCTTCAGTTTTCATTCAAATGGAAATAACACATACTAAATAAAAACACGTTGTCCAAAAGACGAAGAAAACACAGCTTGTTCCTTATATTCAATGAAAAACCCTTTCCATGTTTCTTAACTTGTTATTTGTCCTCTTTCTTTTTCTCTGTATGAAAAACGCTATTGCGAATTTTACTTTCAAGTAATCCATCACAGAATACAATGAAGTTGAAGGAGAGAAGTTTGGTCAAATTATGGTGAGCTTAAGATGTACTCACTGGGGAGCGCTGCTGTTGTTCTTTTTTTATCTGCTGCGTTTTTTCTCTCGTTATCTTGTTGAAAGAGAGCAAGAGATTGTGTCTACAAATCTATTCCATATTAAGAAATAAAGAACAAACTTTCCCCTTCATGACTGCACAGTGTCAGCATTTTTGTATAACTTCGAATGACTGCTATCAAGCATTTTTACCATTTGGCGAAGTGCCAAAGACTAAATGGTTCTGAACGGGGCAGCTGTAACTAAGTTACATGTTTTTTTATGTGGCTGCTGATGTGTTTTGAAAAGAGTAGCTTTAGATATTTTTTATATTATACAATAATCGCTAAAAAGCATTCTAGCAACAAAAAAAAGCAGTGGTTTATCAATATTGTAATGATCATTTCGAGTTAGTTCATGTTATAAAATTGTGTTTTTGTTCATACATTTCACATTATCTACCAAAGAAAACCTTATACAGTCACAGGCGTAGCTAGCTGTAAGTGGGCCCCGTATCAAAAATTATTTCAATGACCCTTTTAGGAAAATAAATAAAAATGATTACATTAATAAAACTTAACTGAAAGTGTCAAATTAAAAACACATAGACACACACAAATGTATTAAAAAACTTTATTACTTAAGAATTAGCTTCGATTTTTAACAGGTGCTACTTTTGATTTTTTTTCGGCTAACGCACACACACATTTATAATAACATTTATAAAAGTGATTTTAGTTTTTCCACGTTCATCGTTTTATTTAAAGTATTGTTCAGCTAGAAGACCGATTTGGGCCTATGAATTTTCTAAGAGACGTGGTTTTTAATAATTTTTAGCTTAAAAAACTTCCAATGTTGCAGTTCTGACAGGAAAGGTAAAAATTAGTAGTCGTGCTGTAATGACATCCAGAAAACTGGAATCGAGGCTACTAAAATTAATTAACAAAAATTCTACGAGATCTTTGATAGAATGGATTTTCTTAATTTCGGATTTTAAACATCATTGTAAAGCAAGTAATTGTTCATGGGTATTGTGCGTTAAGTACTTAACATAAATGAGTGAATATTAACGTCGCACTGTACATACACCCCATTTACTTACAAGATCTCCGGACTCGTTTAACAAACAGCTAAATGAATTTTGATTTCTTATTTAGTGCCAGTCTGCTCAGAAGGTTATTCAACAGAATACCAGCTTTTCAATGGTTATTTTTTTGTCAGGCTGTACGGTAAAAAAATAGGGGTCTATGATTTCAGATAACCAAAAAAAAAATGGTCAATAGTTTTTATCAAATTATAATTCTCTAAAATAGTGATTATATCTTTTTTCTGTGATGTTTACCATTTCTAGTAGAAACTGTATTGTTTATAAAATGCTTTCATTATTACTGAGTAAAGTTTTTCGAATTGCGCGAATAAGGCTTCATTTCATGGTGACCATCCATTTTGTACAAATCTAGCAAATAATTTTTGAAATATTGATTAAAACGTGGATGAAAACTTAAAATTATCACATAATTGTTTGGTTTTGTATTTTTAAAATTATAAATGAAGAACTTGCAAACCAAAACAGTTATAAAAATAAAGAAGTTTCTCTGATTTAAAAAAAGTTAAAACCGTAATATATTTCTGCTCTGAAGCAGTTCATCTTCTCCAAACAAACATTTTTACAGGATGAAAACTTTTATCGAATTTCAGAATAGAAGCATAACTGAAAATAGCAGCTTTTTCTGAAAATGGCGCGCGATTTCTACATATCTTACACAATATTAATAAATCCGCTTTTTTTTTATACAAGTAGCGGTGAATAATTTAATATTATTATTTCAAATGATCTAAGTTTTGAGGCAATATGCATGCGTTCCTCATTTTGTTCTAATTATTTACTGAAACACACATGTATAAATTTAAGATTCATGTTAAATGTATGAACTTTTTAAAATACGTTCTTAATTTCATAATACATGACTTAAAAGAGGTTTGAATGTAGCTCCTTTTTCACCATACCAAATATATTATATATTTCGCATGATTTAACATTGTATATGAAACAATTCGGATGTAATATGAAATCTATTATACAGTATAGGAAAAAAATCTTACCGTTACAATCCAAATAAGTCAGACCTGTTGATTGTAGGAAAAAGACGCAATTTTTGGGAATTTCTTCGCAATATTTTCTTTAATTATTCTTAATTTAACGTTTCAAAGTGCCACCACTAATTTCTCTTATATTTTCAACAGTTCACTGCCCAAAATTTTCAACGTAATCAATATAATCAACAGAGTAAAAATTATAATTTAAAAAAAACTATAGAACACGCTTTTATACTGAATCGAACTAAAAAGTAAAAAAAAAATAATTCTTAATATAAGAATAAAATGATGAAAGAGAAAATTAATGTCATTGGGGTAAAAACGTGGGGTGTTCTATAAATATATCAATTGTTATAGTTTCCAACTTCTTTCAATTCCGAAATTGCACCCCACGCTTTTACCCCAATGACATTAATTTTCTAGTTCATCATTTTATTCTTATACTAAGAATTATTTTTTTACTTTTTAGTTCGATTGAATATAAAAGCGTATTCTTTAGTTTTTTAAATTATAATTTATTTTTCATTTTTTAGTTCGATCTACAATAAAAGCGTGTTTTTTAGTTTTTTTAAACTGTCATTTATTCGTTGTTGAATTTATCCTTGAGTTTGATATTTGGAGCCCGAATTACGTGGCTGCTGGAATAAGTCTTGCTCTTCAATGGATTATAATTAAAGAGTCTTAAGGGTATTTATTTTCTCTGTTTACGGGGCCTCGGATGAGTCCCGTATCGTTATATTAGATTCCGTCTCAAAAGAACAGGTCAAACAAATAAAATGTGTGGTAAGAAGAAAAAAAGTTTGAATTAAAAAAATTAATGTACCATGTTTTTATAACGGACTAAAATGTATAAAATTCCTCCTTTTTGTTTTTTTACCGTCTTTTTTCACATTTTCATGCATTGTCATCCACTTCTGAGATATGGTCCAAATTTCAAGTCTCTAGCTCATCGGAAAGTCACACAGTTTAAAATCAATTACAAAATTCCACCCGGACAGACATTACAGAAAGCGAGTTAATAAAAACATGGTAATATTAAGTGTCAATCGTATTCTCACCTTTTAAACGTACTGCTATAATGTTAATTCGCATCATCACTTCTAAACGTATTGCTTTATAAAAATAAAAACATACTTAGCAGTTAGAACATAATTTTTTTTTTCACATCACGAGCCTTTTTTTTTTAATTTTCATTTTCAGAAAAATGTTTATATTATACTAAGAAATTGATAACACACACCCACCCTCCACTTTCTCACATACAGAACACTTTTTTTGTTTGTTTTATTTTTATAAACCACAAGTGTATTAATTAAAAACACTCGCTGTAGGGTTACACCTTTTTCTTTTAGTCACTAAATCTGGAATTAGTCGCCAAATCTGGAAATGGTACATGGAATTAGTCACCAAATCTGAAAATTGTATGTGCAATAAGTTGCCAAATCTGATTATCGTGATTCCTGACGATCCTAATGAGGACAATGGAACAAAATTATGAAATTATTGTATTGTCATCGGTCCTTGACTAGTGTGAAAAACTTCGAATAAATCTGACCTTTTTAAGTTGGTGAAAATCGAGTTCCAAGATTCCGTTACATGCGAGTGAAACTTATAAAAGCGTATTAAAAATGAAACAAACTATAAAACCTTCTATCGTGAGGCTGTTAGAACTACTACTTAAGAACGGGGTGTGCATTACGTCGATAGCGATCGACCGGTGGACCGCCAAGTCATTTTTGGGTGACCGCCTAATAGTTTTACCAGTTAGTAATAACATACGGAAAATTTAAGATTGGCTGATAGTACGAAGACTAAGCCTTTAAATGACTATAAAAACGAAAACTAACTTTAGATGAAATTGTTTTATTTCTTAAATGTATTTTAAATTGTTTCATAATAAATGTATCATTTGATATAATTATATTTGTGGCAATTATTAGTAAGTTTGTAGCTTACGTTTTACTTTAAACGTGGTCTTAAAAGTGTTTTTTAATTTTAGTTCTGTAAGTAAATACATATATTTCGTACTTATTATTAAGTTATAACAATAACCTCTTTTCTTTACCTCACCACACCTACGGCATTGGACAGTATAGCATACACAAGACTTTTTATAAGGAAGGGGGTCGAGGGTTGTAGGTCTACCATTTTCGTATCATACCCCAATACGCAGCCAAACATATTTTTTTGATTTTGTCGATTGTCGGGAACAAAAAACAGCAAAAAATAAATTACTGAATAAATAATTAACATTAATAAATAAATAAAAAAATTACTAATATCAAATACTTAATTACATTTTACATACTATATACATGGAGCTATAATGAATCGGGAAAAAATGAAGGGTTATGAGGGAGGGTCTAGAGCCGTGGACCCCTTCCCCGCCCTTGTGTGCGCCACTGACATTGGGTGGACCGCAACTACTTGAAGGAATTAGAAGTATCCCGTGCCCTGGAAAAGTCTGCCCACCCCTGTCTTAAGGAAAGTATATTTTAGACAAAAATTGCGCATCACACAGAGGACCTGTTTCACGGGAGAATTAAGTAGTAACTTGGAGGGTGATAAAGGAATTTTGGTGCTTATGGTCCCATCTTTTCTCAGAAGGGGAAACAGCTTTCGAACATTTACTGGCCATGAATGCACGTTCGGTCTTTTTGATTTATTGAAAGGACCGAGATAAATAAAATCGATTATCCTCTTTCAATGTACTTCCTCTGTACAAACTCCTGACTGAGGACCAAGCCTTCTTGTAGATTTTAACTGCAACGTTAATATACAGTTAATCAATCAACAGACGAAAAGGATGTTGTCATTTACAAGCAAATAACATTTCGAATAGATTATTCCCATTCTAAAAGTTATCTGTATTTTACTTCAAGCATTCTTTCTGACCAGCCACTTTGAATGAAAATTTTTAGAAGCTTTTCCGAACCTACACCACTTCTTGTCTTTTTATTATTTTGAGTAAAACGATAACAATTTTTAAAGGTTTCTTGTTGTGGGTAAGTGAGTGAGTGAATATTAACGTCGCACTGTTCAGCTACACGAGGGCTTTTGGAGACGGACCTCTTAATTTTGAATCATGGTCAAGTGACGAGGATGACACCTGAGCTGGCACCCCCTCTCCTAACTACCACACCAACGGGAGAACATTTGAACTCTCTACAGATTTGACGTGCATCTCTTCCACGGCGGGTCTTTAGTGGTACTGGGCTCAAACTCGTGACATGCCAGCCACGATCCGATACCTTGACCACTCTTCTAGTTGTGGGAACTGAGATGTGAAATTTACATGGAAAATTTTTTACTGTTTGAAGCGTGACAGTCGATAAAATCTAAGACTATAATATACTATAAAATAATAAGACTATTGATAACATTTTCCCACTTATTGTTTAATCATGTCCGAGGCCCCTGTAGCTTGGGGGCCCCGTATCACTGATACGCCTCATACGGCGGTAGCTACGCTCCTGGGCCCTTACCTCAAACGTGGTTAATACTGTCACACAATACAAAATAATCATGATATTTAGACATTTTGCCGTGTGAAAATTAAAAGGAATTTGCATTGCATAACTGATTGTTTATTTATTAATGCTTCATTTAAAAATAACACGAGGGTTTTCGATGTCAAATCTTGAAATTTTGATTAAAAATTAATCTTGTAAACACTTTTCCTTGCAACATTTTTCATTACTGATTTCCTTGTCTTCTACAACTTGTACAAGTCTTCATTTTCAATTATTTTTCCTTTGTACTGCATGTTATTACACTAAGAAATTTCGCTTTAATATCACTTGGTATTGCATTTTGAATGGCGAACATAAAATAAATTTTTCAATTCCTCTTTCTCTACTATAGTTCACCCTCTCTCTCTCTCCACATGTATATTTATTTATATATATATATATCTTCTACAAATTTTTAATCGTTTATAGAATACTTTTTATTCATCCACTGCGCTTCAAATTCATTTTTTAAACTTGTAGTAGATGACACTTGATATTAATACATTTTTAAAAATATTAATTCGATAATTAAATTTCATTTTTTAATTTTAAATTTATTCTACGTTATTTCTGATGAAATTTTAACTTGTGCCAACAGATGGCTCAAGTAAGTTTTTCCAACGATTTTTTTTGGCTTCAAATATATATTTTTTAAACTTGCAGTGGATGACACTCAATGTTGATACTGTTTATTCAATACTTCATTAGTTAAATTTTACTAAATAAAATTAAAAAAATTTTGCTGACCTAAGTAGCACAAGTGATTTTTTTTAATATTATTTGTGTTTTCAAAAAACCCATGGGTGCTAAATCTGTTCTTTGGAAATCTTCTGAAAAAATATTTTATTTTTTTTAGTATATATGATAAGAACTGTTTTTTTCAATATCATAGGAACAACTTCAATAAATCATAAGGAAACATCTTGATAAAATCTATTATAACGGAAGCTTTTCTATCAGATGAAACATTTCATTGTTGTTATAATAGCTTCGTATCTAAACATAAATGGTATATTTGAAAACTATTTGAATATGTGGAATCTTGGAACAACTCCAGAAATGCCCCAGGTTTAAAGAATTTTGTCCATCTTTCCTCAAACTTGAGGGTAGGATCTTTTCAATGTAACATGCAAACGCCTTTAAGAGATACAAAAATATGGATTTTTTTTATCGCAGAAATAAAAGTTAGTTATAAAAATAAGTAGAAAATAAAAATTTTCGATTTAGTCAGTGATAAAAATTTTGTTCCGATTAGCTTTTCTAGTTTCAAGTTCAATACATTTCTAATTTTACGATCTCGGGAAAAAAAAGGTCTAACTTATTGATTCATGGTACGAACCTGTTTATAAATGCATGTGTGTTTTTATTGTTCTAATGCGTTTTGTCTCTTACAGAACATATCACTTCTACAATGACAACATGCAATATATAAACTATTTTTAAGCGAAATGAATATACATCGGGTCAAAAATAAAAACAAATATATTCGTAACAAACACGATATTTTTCAACGTATTTGAGAGTTATTTAAGTCATTTCAAGATAAACAATTAAATTCTAACTGTGTTATTAGAAATACCTTATCAAACATTCTTAAAAGCTGTTTAACTTATCATGTCAAAATCTATTAAATAAGGATCATACTATTCATTTCTTTGGTATTCCATGCATCTTCCTTAAATGTTTGTAGAAATATCCAAATATGGTTTGGGCTTCTATAGAGCAATAATTTAAATTTGTTTAACCCTTACGGGGGGGGGGACTGCCCCCACACAATGGGCAGTTTTCCCGTTCTGGCGTGCGAAAACCCCAAAAAAGAAACTGCGGGGAAAAAAACAATAACCCACAATTTATGGTCCTCATTTGCTCCCTAGCCATGTTGTAATCAGTTTTTGTCAGTACGCGATTGGAAATCTCTAACAGTCGACGGTTTAGATGGGGTTTGTTGGGGCTATGAGGAACACCTGCGAGCCACATTTTCCAGTCAGAAGTTCTTTATACACGTTATGGGTAAATAATTTCTTTATTTGACTCTCAAATTAGATTCAAAATTGTAAAAACATAACATTTAGCACAGAATGTAGTTTCCACAAATACATGTCAGTCTTTTGTGTTTAATGGACTACAACTTTTGGGATTGACACAGATTGATCACTGTAACATTTAAGCAACATAGTTTAGATATGAACTTTTAATTTAATACCAAATTTAGCTGCCATCTCCAGCAATATCCATAGTTATGATTTTTTTTCAGCGTTAGCCGTTGGTATTGTTGCTACGCTTGTTTCGCCTTCTTATTTCTCTATGTAAGAGGGCGCGTCAACACGAGTCCAGCGAATATAATGCTAGTGACTCGGAGTCATGCAATAACTAGATCTACTGCTCAAATACTACCAAACGCTCCATATCCACACAATCACGCACACTCCATGTTGCCACACTTCACTCCTTTCCTATCCCTCCTCATCAAACCATTACCCTCCCATTATACCTCCTCACCTACCTACCTAAACATGCTTAACAAATTTCAAGTATGTGGGTCTAACAATTCAAAAAGAGAAATTTTTTTTCTATAATTCCCTTTGACTTCTCGCAACTCTCTTTGAAGGTCGATTTTTGCAAATATTTTTGTAAGAGGAACTCTATTTCATGAAAGGAATCTGCTTACCAAATTTAGAGACGTATGTCTAATAATTTAAAAATGAAAATAATTACCTATAACGCGCCTTAAGGCCCCACAACGTCACTTGGGGGTCGACTTTTACAAAAACCTTTTGTAGTGGATCTCTACTGCATGAAAGGAATCTGCTTACCAAATTTCAAGACTGTACGTCCAGTATTTTAAAAACGGAAATAAAAATTTATTACGGTCCTTCATCACCCGTCACGCCCTTTGAGGTTTGATTTTCACAAAATCCGTTCTTAACAGATCTTTATTACATGAAAGGAATACGTCTAATAAATTTCAAGTCTTTAGGTTTAATACTTCTGGAAATATCGTGATGATTGGGTGAATGATTACGCGTCGTGTTTCTCCTTTATATATGTAGACTAGCCATAGCCCACTCACTTCGCTGGGTATTTCATGATATTGTAAAATATATATTGTTTATATACGCGTATAAATTATTGATATCTAAGTCCCAGCGTTAAGAATTCAATTGTATTGAAAAATATACTTATGCATGCAACTCTCGGCTCTTGAAATAAAAAGAACAGAACTTCTAATCAATAATTTCTAATAATCTCTAAAATATAAGAAGTACGATTTTTTGCACTCTCGTAACCCAATAACCAAGTGGATTTCAGCAAAATCAATTTTCAGTGGATCTCCACTCCATAAAATTAACATGCGTGACATGTTTCACGTCTAAATCTAATAGAGCAAAAAAGGATATTTTACTATCTATACCCGCCGTAACTCCGTTGAGAGTCGCTTTCCAAAAGAACTGTTCTTAGTGGATTTCAATTCAACAAAAGAAACATGCAAATTAAATTGCATTATTATCTCCCCAGTAGTTCGAAAGCTCTAATTTATCTTTGTCAAAACGCCCCACTAAATCCCAGCTTTCCCAGGAGTCCATTTCCGTAAAATCCATTCTCAGTGGATCTCTATTCGACAAAAGAAATATGCTTTACAAATTTCAAGTAATGAAATTCAAGTACAAAAACATGAATTTTTTTCTGTAACTCCCCTTGACCCCTCGCAACCCTCCAAAATTGTTCGCAAACCTGTTTGTTAGGGGAACTCTTTTCCACGATAGGAACATGCCTCCCCATTTTCAAGCAAGTAGTCTAATTATTTAAAAACGGAAATATTTATTTATTACATCCCTTCATCCCCCGCAAAATTCTTTGGTAGTCAATTTTCGCAAAACCCATTTAGTCTAGGATCTCTACTCTATAAAAGGAATCCACCTACCGGTTTCAAGACTTACGTGTAATAGTTTAAAAACGAAAATAATAGCCCCCGAAACGCCACTTAAATTTTGATTTTCCCCAAACCCATTTTGTGTAGTTAATCTTTTCTCTATGAAAGGAACAAGCGTACCAATTTTCAATACTGTACGTCCAGTCGTTTAAAGATGGAAATAATTATAACATCTCTTGGATTTCGATTTTCGCAAAATTCTTTCTTGGCGGATCTCTACTTCATGAAAGGAACCTCCCTATCGAATTTCAAGTCTGTAGGTTCAACAGTTCCTGAGATATCGTAATGAGTAAGTGAATCGCTTTTTTCCTCCAAGGGGATTCATATTCTACAGTATTTTCTTCAAAGTAGTTCAAAGTAGGCATCCAAAACTAGTTTTGTGTCTCGTTACACAAAAAGAAGGTTTTAAATAAATGTACTTTTTCGCCGAGCAAAAAGTTTCATTGTTAAAAGTTGGAATATTATTTTCTTAGATTTAGTTACGTTGTTAAAAGTTTAAAGCTGAAATGTTATATATCTTTAGTTTTTAAATCTTTTTACAGAAAAAAAAGATTTATCCCCAATAGTTTCAGCATAGGAAAAATTCTTAATATAAATTCTTTCTACAAGGCTTATATTATAGTACATATTTCACTAAAATGCTCATTTAAATACTGCCGGATCCTTCCTTATTTAACGAATTCTCTAAATCCCGAAAAGATCGTACATGGAAAATTCTTTAAATATAAATTCCTCTTTTAATATACATTAAAGACCACATAAAACAAATATTTAATTCATAAATACTATATATTACTAAAAAAGTAATTTTTCACACTTTTAATGAAAAATAATATCATTTTATATATCTCACCTATCAAAAAGAAATCTGTAAGGAGAACAAGGGGGGGACAAACATTGTCCGAGAATATATACTGCATTTTCAGCTTTAAAAATAATTTTATTTCAATTTATGAAATTTTTAACGACATTTTCGAATTTTAAACATACAAGTATTTTTAAACATACATTTTTTGTAACCAATAATTTTAATTAAAGACATATGTGTCCTTACATTTTATTACTAATAAAATATGCTAGTTTTACCTGAGTTTTTTGTTTGAAAAATTACAACAATTTCATTGCTCTAGGTGAGTTGGTATACGGTAAAATCAACTCACAAGGCCATTCATTAGCATAAAATGTGCTATAAAAGGGAATAACTTAAAAATTGTCAAGAAATAGAGAGAGAAAAAATCGAACTCCAAGAGAAAAAGTTCGTTAAATAGAAAATACACTTTTCTTTTTAGAGGTTACTTTATGAAGAAAATAGTAAAATGGGGTCCTTGGTTCCTGGAAAAAATTCGAAAAACAGAGAATTTCGCAATATAGAGGTTCGTTATATGGAGGTTTGACTGTATATATGCAGAGGAGCCAGGGTAAAGGTATTATGCACTCTATAAAAATACGAGTATTTTGAAGTAGCTTTGAGTTAAGTGAAAGCCACAAATTTTATACTATTGAATATTTTTTTAAAATTTCTAATGGATTGTGAATTGGTGTTTTACCATTTCAGACCTTGTACATTCCCGGAAGCAGGCATCTCTTTTTAGTGCGGCACCACATACTATTACTATTTACTATTGAGTATATGCAATAATAAACAATTTTAATTGGTGTGTCCACTTTTAAATGTAATTGAGCAGTGATTCCACTTGGCAAATTAGCTTACAACTATTTTCAACGTTTATCGCGTTTCAAACTTATTCAAACTTATTCAAGAGCGTCAAAAGATTGCTTAGATGTTATTGAATGCTGATATAGCTTATCCGCTACAAGCTTCCACAAATGTTTAGTCCAGTTCAGATTTCGAGACTATGGAGGCCAGTTTCAAACGTTAATATGATTTTGAAATATTTTTTAGTGTAGCCACGACTTATTTTGGGAACAGTGTAAATTCTTGCTGCAATTTAATACTATTTCTGTCTATGACATCGAATATAATTTACGCAACATGTTTGTAGTGTATTTTCAAGAACATATCGTCTTTTTGGCTATTCACCACTTTGCAAATGAATATTTTATCAACACCTTTTACCTTTATGCATCCCAAAATCATGTGAGATTGCCTCCTCTATATCTTAAATTAAAAGCTACTCTCTCAGTGTTGTAGTCTTCACCTATTTTTATTCTGAATTAGACACTTAAAACTGAAACACTTAAAATTAAAGAGAAAAATTTGTAAGAAACTAGAATTGTTATTCGAAACATAATAGAGATGCTTAAAAGATGGATTTCATGTGAAAGGAAAATAACACAATAATTCCCGGAAAGTTTCATACTTTAAAAAAATAGGAATATTTTATCATTGTGGGTCTGGGGAAAACGGTTTGTGTACTGAAGCCCAATTTAAACTCACTTCCACCTTTATTGGCAGTTATACGGCTTCTTTCAAGATTTCTCTCCTTTCTGACCAGCAATACAGTAATACGCGAATTCATAGTAATGTGATTTTCAAATCTCGTCAATTTGTATTTTTTTTTCATCACTGAAACTCGAGCGAAATCAATACAAGAGCTTGATGAAATCCTTCTTTTGTAGTACATAATTTGGTTGAAGAAGTTGTCGATTTTGCCTGACAAGTAAATTTAGTTGTGGTTAGTGATGAAATTCAAGGGCTACTGGATTCCCGCTATCAGGAACTGATAATTGATGAGTTCATAGAAAGGCATAAGCAGGAGCAAGACAAGAAGAACTTCGAGTTATTAGACCCAGTTCAATCAGAAGATCAAATGACGTTTGGAAATTTGACAGAAGACCTCAAAGAGTTTAAGGCATCCACTACACTTTTTTTGTGATTTTATTTTATACGCCACTTATTAGCTTTATAAATATACCAAGTTTATCATTTTCCGTTCCTTAGAACAAAAACTATTAGTGTTTAAAGAAAAGCAGATACTATTACTCTTTAAGCAAGATGTCATACTTTAAAACGCGTTTTACTCGAAATATGTTTTTTTCAAAATACTCAAACGGGGTCACACTGATTGCTAAAAAAATTTTGAAAATAATCAACTGACATTTTTGTGTATGTTTTGTATAATAGTAGAATTGTTTTAACCTTCAGATTTATCAATCACTGTTTTATTACAAAATTTACAGTCCCTTATATTAATATAATCACTGTTTTTTTAAGCAATTTCATATAATAACTGAGATAAACTGCTCTAGTTTTTGTAAAAAAGGAAATATCTCTTTTCCTGAAAGTCATTTCAAAAATGAATAACATAGCAATACATTAGAATGAAAAAATTGAAAATTTGTTCATAAACCTTTGGTATAGAATGGGCCGCAGTTATGCTATTTTTTCGTCAATTTTTACCTATTTTTTCCCATTTTTTTGTTATTATAATTTCTTTTTCTCTTTTAAATTTTAGCATATTTTTCTTAAAATGTGCTAAGCAAATCTAAAAATAACAAAAAAATCCCCATACTCGATTTTTTTAAAAAAAGTTGTCGCAACCAGTCGGATAACTTAAATGAAAAAAATGTTACACACACACACATGTTAGAAAATACGCAAACCTACGAAGAGCGTATTTTTTCAACAAAACAAGGAATAAAAAATTATTACCATTCTTCGAGGAAAGTTTGTTGAAGAAGAAAAATCTTTTAGCCGTTAGAATACTTGTTAGATTTTATGCAACCTTCTACAAAAAGTAACTTTGGCTTATGATTTTGTATTTGTGTTATCTAAGATTTTATTGAACATTTTTCTTCCTAAATTATTTTTTTTCTTTCGTTTCCGGCTCTAACGTAAAATAATTTATACGTATTTACATGAGAAATTATACCACCGACTTACGCGAATTCAATTTACGCAGTTATCATTCAGCTCTATTATGGTTTAAGTTCCGGGTATTACTGTATTACGAATTTATTGTAACTTTGTTCCTTACAAATTAAGAATTTTTTGCTGGAGTTTCAAGGGAACATGTATCTATCACAAGCAACTAGCATACAAATAGCATAATATTCTGGCAACTAGCAGACACACAAAAATAGACTAAAACAGAACAGCTGTAAAAACACAGTAACAACTGTAACAAAACTCATCAAATAGCAAACGATTAAATTAATTCCAATGTAACTATATTCACGCTTTTATTTACAAACTATTATGTGTAATATTTTGTGAAAACTGACTTGTATCTAGTTATTAGATAGATAGAAAATATAATAGGTATATTGTCTGTAAAAGATCAAAATAGTGAATACTTATAATATATTTTAAGCTACCCCTAATGAAATATAAAACAGGGTTTACTGTTTTTACTGTAACAAAAGAATTTTAAAAGACTAGTTTCTATAATACATGGGAATTTGTCCATTTGTGAAACTCCAAAACTAAAAATTTCCTACAAAAAATTATTACATTTTTTTTCCTTCTCATTTTTATTATCGTTCTGTTCTTTTTTGTTCATGAATAGACCAGTGTTAAATACTCAACACAAACACTTATCCAAATGCAGATGTTATATTTGAAACAAAAATGACAGATACACTTTCACAACCCTGCTATTTTTTACTGTTCGGTAGGAGAAAAGAATGCGTGCTCTGTCATGATATTCTTCGAATAATCCTTCGACTCGTTATAAGAGAAAAAATACATTCGATACTTTAGGTTTCTATACCAGAAAGAAGTTCTCTTGTTAAAAGTTTGGATAACTGCAAGTCAAAATCTTTGTTGGAAGAACAAAATAGGATGCAGGAACATAAAAAATATTCCCACTTTTTATACAGGAATTTATGCTGGTTGCTGTGAAGGAGCTCTGTCATATGTAATTGGTCATTTTTATTCGTTTAAAAAATTAAATAAATTATTTAGTATAAAGTTTGCACATCGTAAATACTTACAATGTTCTATGTTCAGTTAAATTTCTTTCTTGCTTTTTTTGTATTTTGTCTTTCAGATAAACGTGCAATATTTTTTTATTACTCTTTTGAATACTGAAACTTTTTTTAGCAAGCGAAATTTAAGTAAAAAAAAATAAATGTGGGTATTTTCAGTAATTTGAGTTTATATCTTGAAATAATGCTAGGAATCAAATATAATTTAAAAGTTTAAGATATAAGTCAATATCTTTCAAAATATTTTATATCAATATTATTTTATAATGTATTTACATCAAAATATTTTATATATCGTGATTTTCGTTAAAAACAATTATGCGTGTACTAATGACCACACGATAGAAGTGAAAACTTCAAATTTTGCAATGTTGTATAAGGGAGTAGGGCGGGTTAGTGTCTTTTGTTACAACAGAAAAGTCGCCTATATTCACCCCTTCAATGATATTTCAGTGACAGTATGTGGATGCGAACGAGTTAAATATCTGCAGGGAATTTTCCTGATGCCTTTATCCAACAAGTTAAATTTAAGCCCCATGCGTTTCGAAAAAATTTGGAATGCATCCATGCATTTTTTCTACACTTTTTTCGCCCGCAAGGTCACTAGACAGAGTGGTTCGCTACATTTGAGCGGCCCAAAATGTCACAGATTTAAAGTAGCAGCTGGTGAATGCTGCCAGAATGTATCACAAGATGAAATTGAGAAACTCCTTTCATCAACATGTGATTCCTTTGTCATCTGGAAGAAGGGGCTCACCAGCTACTTACTTTAGAGTGAATGCGTGTCTGATAGCATTGATAGGTTCTGTAATATTTAATATGTAATTATTTACTGCGCGTTCAGGATTTATACATGGCCAAGAGGGGAATCGGTACACCTAATCCGACAATGTTTAATTGAGCTTTTTTATGTGTCTCTTTCTCAGAAACTGTTAAATTTAAAAACTTCAAATTTTGTTTGTATAATAATTAGACTTTTATATTCATACTGAAGTTGTTGTTATCGTGTCCTTCCTGAAGGGAAGGAATAAAAGTTGTCAGAGTCTGAGACAGGTTTGATTTCTACACGATAGATGGCGGCACCACCGATCTCCACCTCCATAATTTAGGCATGGAACTGGAGAGGAAGGAAATATTCTTCACCCCCCCTTCACCCGTGGTTTCTGAGGAGACCACCCACAAGACTTTCGGAACCACAGATTTAAAAAGCACGTACTCCGTCTGCACTCGGTGTGGGCATAGGGCATCAAACTCAAACCTAACGGTCTGGAGTTCGATGCTCTAACTGCTAGGCTACCCAAGACCCCTTATACTGAAGTGCGAGTTATAATTTCAATAAAATTCTTCAATTTATCCTAACTCTTCATATTTTTTTTTTTTTGCAAACAATGTATGAATTAAATATTGACTAAGATCTAAGGTTTGTTGTTATATTAAGATATCCGACTACTTACGACAACTTTCTTTTAAAAAAGGAGGTATGGGGATTTGTTTTGTTGTTTTTAGATTTGTTTCACATTTTGTGAAAAATATGCTTAAGATAAAGAGAGAAAAAGAAATTATTATTATTAAAAATGGGAAAAAATAGGTAAAAATTTACAAGAAATGACATATACGTGGCCCATTCTGTACGAAAAGTTTATGAACAAATCTTAAATTCTGATGTGTTGTTAGGTTATTCATTTTTGAAATGACCTTCAGGATAAGAGATACTTTAATTTTTACAAAAACTACAGCACTTTATCATAGTTATTATCTAAAATTACTTTAAAAGAAACAGTGATTATATTCACATAAGGGACTGTAAATTTCGTAATAAAACAGTGATTGATAAATCTGAAATTTAAAACACTTCTACTAATATACCGAACATACACAAAGAATTTCAGTTAATTATTTTCAAAACTTTTTCATCAATCGCTGTCCCGTTTGAGTATTTGAAAAAAAAACACATTTTGAGTAAAATGAGTTTTGAGAAAGTATGACGTGTGTGTCTTGCTTAGAGTAATATCATCTGCTTTTACTAAAATCACTTGTAGTTTTTGTTCTATTGAACGTGGAGTAATAAACTTGGTATTTATATAAAGCTGATAAGATGGCCTATAAAATAAATTCATTAAAAAATTTGACTTCAGTCAAAATTCACACTTTAAGGGTAGTCGTTTACCTTAAGATTTAAAAGATATATAAGATATTTTGATGAGAGACATATTGTCTAAGATTTGTTGTTTGAATAAATAGAAGCAGTTTGGAAATTTTGGACAACAACGTATTACTTTGCTCTTTTACATATAAACTAACATGCTTCACAACTTTTAGACCATGCGGACATAAATAACAAAAAAGTTATGTAGAAAATCAGGTTTTCCTTTGAGATATGGACCTGAAAAAAGTTTAGGAGCGAGTTCTGCTTTCAGAAATGGAATTCATTTTCTGTTTGGGACTAAAACTCTTCAGAAACATCGAAACTACCATAACTTCGAAATATAGAAATATAAATTACCAGTGCTTCACAGAAATATTATCTGTGAAAAAAATTCCGGAAAAATATTTGCAGTAAACGCAGAGCAGAGTGTCTGGCTATACCTGAAAAAGTTTTCGAAAGTTTTGAATAAGTTTTTTATACCTTATTTATCTAAAGAGTAGTTTTTCAAATTTTCATGGTAATGTAAAACTTCAAAATGTTTTTTAACTTACTAAGTTATATAATGTGCAAAGAAGTTGGAAAATACATGTGAAAAATATTAAAAAATGTTTAAGTTCAATGCAGCATTGTATCGATTTATAAATTTATAATAACTATTCCAAAAGAAAACGATGTTTGTACTGTAATAATATGCATTGACGTTTGATTTTCTGGATTATTTATTAATAAATAAATGTGAAAGCTAGAAAACTTTTCAACTAAATTCTTAAGGAAAAGAACTGTAATAAATGAACAAAACATCACACTGGGCAAACTTTCACTATATTGTATGTAACTGATTGTGTAGATATTTACCATAATAAAAAATGTATGAATACAAAGAAAAATTACTTGTCTTTTAACGTCATCGATGGATTGAGTTGCAATTCACTTTTGTAAAGAATATGAATTGTAACAAAAAATCATGCGCTTTTACAAGAAAATTTCAGTTAATGTACCACATTGAAGAGGAGAAAAATGATAATTAGAAAGCACATTTTTAATATAGTGTTCTAAATTTATAATAATTCTTAAAACTCAAAAGATTAAATGTTATTATAGATACATACTAATCACTAAACTAAAAATAAATTTATGGTTGCAAAGTTTTTTTTTTATAAAAAATTCAATTAGTACGACATATTTTCTACTATGGCTAAAACTTTTTGAGATAGCTATTTAATCAGATTTTGAAGAGATACTATAGATGTATCTATCTAGAAAAGTGTAATGTGTTACAGAATGTTTGGCTGGTATAGATTTGGTGTGGAATTTAGAATTACTTATTCTTAGTCTAGAGTTCATAAAATGTAACATTGTTTATGCACACTTGTTTTAATATTAAATTATATGTTCAATGATAATGCTTTTTAGTGGCTAAATTTAATGAATGTTTGTTTAGAAATCAATTATTCAACAATAGCAACCAAAAAAACTTCATTTACGCTCAAAAACACATGCTCAAATATATTTATTTTCGATAAATCTGTATCTATATGGGTCAATTGGTCCCTGTTCAGATGTTGTGCATTTGATTTCATCTCTCTCTGCAATGGTACTTGAGTTTTTTGAAGATTATTTGCTTATCGCCGACGATTCTATGGATTACTCGAGAAGATCACCCTCTCTAACCACCTTATACGCATTCCATTCATTTAGCTGAAGGGAAAAGGCACTCGAGTATTGTTTTTTTCTCTCGCTTTTGCAAATTTCTCTTTTATTGTGTAATTTAAAATGTGTAAATATTGAATTTTTTAGTAAATCTCACTTTTAGTTCCTTGCTTCCAAGATTCTGCCCTTTTTGATAAGATCACTCAAGGTAGAAAAAATTCGTTGCCATAAATAAATAGTTAAAAAAAAGATAGAAATATTCTAGATATAATCAAGTTTTTATTTAATTCATAAACGCTTTACGTATAGTCCGGACGTGTATCAAACTAAATTCTACTTTCAATCGAAATAATATTCAATACTCTTGTATAGGCTTCATGAACCATACAAAAAAAGAAAAAATGCATAGCGCAGAAGGAATGCGTTGAGAGGAAACACACACACACAGGTTGATTTAATATTATCTGATAAGACAATGTAGAAACGATGAGAAATGTACCAGGGGTGCCATAGATTTCCGAAGTCTGTTTTAAACTTGTCATACTTCCTTTCCTTTTAAAAATCTCTGGGCTTACATTTGAACTGATATTGACCCCCTGCACAAGGCTCACATTTCTACTGCTTGTCTTCGTGCTGCTCCAGCCATTGCCTGATCGGTATGATCGTCTGATATTTTCCCAATAAAGCTTGTTAGGACTCTGATGACTAGGTATCTCTGATTGGCCTGAATCACACCGATCTAACTCAACAATTAGAATGTTTACGTTAAAAAATTTCGTTGAAGGATGTTAGTCAACTCTATGTGCTAATGCCTATATACAAGTTGTGACATAAAATAACGAAACTAAGTGTGTAGCTTGAAAAAAGAGTGAAAATAATAACTAATTTGGCAACGTCAACCCATGAACCTCCTCTATCTATTTGCCAGTTTGGCTTTAATCGATCACCTCAGTTGTGATACTGAGTCACTGACTGAACACGTGACCCTGTCTTCTGCCGGAATAATATCAACTTTCTTGTGATACTTAAAAATCAGTCCTGAAAACATTTTAATTACTAACTGAGGTTTATGGAGATGAAGCTTTGTCTAGTGCACATGTGTTTGAATGGTATAAGAGGTTTTCAGGGGGAAGTGTCAGTGTAGATGATGATGAACCTGCTGGGCGTCCAAGGTCAGCGATTACAGATCAACACAAAGCCAAAATTCGTGATATGAGTGAGTTCCCACTCACATCCCTGGTTAGACTGTTTATAAACATTGCTTTATTGAAGTACTAAGAAGACTTCGTGGAAAATTAGGAAAAAAAAAGGCCAGAATAGGGGAGTGATGGATGGCTGTTGCACTAAAACAATCCTCCGCTCACATGGCCCTGTCTGTCAAGCAGTTTTTGGCCAGAAAAAACATTACTATGATGGACCCTCTTCCTTATTCACCTGATTTGGCCCTATAGGACTTTTTTCCCTACAGTTAAATCTTACTGAAAAGGAACCCATTTTACCTCAGTTGAAGAAGTTCAGGCTAAATTGGAGAATCACTTAAAGGACCTTGTTCCATAACTGTTACTAGCAATGGCAGCACCGAATGCAGAAGTGCGTGAATGCTGAAGGCGAACTAATTTGAAGGTGATACTGTCACGGAGAACTAATACTGAAAATGCAATCATTTATTGAACAGGTCTCGTTTTTTGTGTTACATCTCAGAAATATAACTTATATGTGGACCAGAAGTAGAACACTATGCATTACTCATTTTCTTTGCTGTTGAATATGTATTTCAGTAATAAAGCATTCAAATCCTCTGATATTGTCAAAATTGTGTTACACTTCTACCTACTCTACCTATTTTCCCCATGCTCTGGGAAGTAATTTTGGAAGACTAGTGGTCAAGGTCTCGGACTCGTGGCATACGCTCGAGCCTAGTGTCGTTAAAGATCCACCGTGTATAGGGGATCACGGCACGGTAAATATATCGAGGTTCAAACGTCTTTCCGTTGGAGTGGTGTTGAAGTTAGGAGAGGATGGCTTAGTCCTCGTTACTTGAAAATGGTTCAAAATTACGAGGTCCGTCACCAATACATCTCATGCAGCTTTACAGTGCGTCGTCAATATAACTATCATTTAGTCCCATTCTGTCAATTTTTTCCGGTACCTTTATATTATCGAGAAAAAATTTTAATTTTATTTCAGCCCCAAAATGCTTGGGAACTGTTTTCTTTTTTTTAAAAAAATGTGTTGAAATAAATGCTTTGTATAATCTGAAATTAAATAAAATAGTTTGCAAATAGGTATTTATTTTATCCCTGAAAAAGGAAAAATAAGCTATGTTTTGAAGTGCAGTTCTTTGAAAATATTTTCTACATAAATCCGCGTTTCTCAAACTGTGGGGCCTGTCCCCAGGGAGGCGGGATAACCCTACGAGAAGGCAGGAGCATATCGAAAATAAGTTAGATATTTACTGAATGGAAGCAAAACAAAAAATGCATTCCGACATAATTAAAAAATATAAAATACACATTTACACTGATAAACATATTTATAAATGTATCATTACTTCGCAATGTGTTTGATAACTAATCTCTCTAATACTAAATCAACAACAAGCTTAATAATTACTAGTCACTCTCATGGGCTTGTCATTACAAAACGTAATATTTACCTTGATAATTTGTACGGTTTATGATTAAAATAATATTGTAGTTTTATCGTCAAAGTACATCATTATTTCATTCAATACGTCGTTATTGTATAAAGGGGGCGTGATTAAAATTATGCGATAATTCGCAAATATTGAAAGTTTGAGAATGTAAAAATTAATATTACTTTTTATTAATTTACGTAAAAAAAAAGACAACAAAACCACATTCCTTACCA